>JAAGEH010000434.1:11127802-11271157 GCA_011751065.1 Lasiurus cinereus
TCCCTGAGTCCTGGGTGCATTCCCTTGTCCTGTCACTGCATGAAGGATGGCAAATGGGCTTCTACTCACCTTCCCATTGATTATTTTAAGTTCTTTTAATCCTCACCCAATGACATGTTTTCATTGATTTTATTTTTATTTTTTAATATTTTGTTGATTTTTTTACAAAAAGGAAGGGAGAGGGATAGAGAGTTAGAAACATCGATGAGAGACATCGATCAGCTGCCTCCTGCACGCCCCCTACTGGGGATACATGCCCTTGACCAGAATCGAACCTGGGACCTTTCAGTCTGCAGGCTGATGCTTTATCCACTGATTGATTTTAGAGAGACAGGAAGGCAGGGGATGGGGGGAGAAACATCAATTGGTTGCCACCCATACATACCCCGACTGGAGATGGAACCCAAAACCTGGGTATGTGCCTTGACCTGGAATCGAACCCGTGACCTTTTGGTGTATG
Source organism: Lasiurus cinereus (assembly GCA_011751065.1). Taxonomy (NCBI): domain Eukaryota; kingdom Metazoa; phylum Chordata; class Mammalia; order Chiroptera; family Vespertilionidae; genus Lasiurus; species Lasiurus cinereus. The sequence continues at coordinate 11,128,263 of JAAGEH010000434.1, forward strand.
GGACGATGCTCCAGCCACACGGGCCAGGGCTACTCACCCTTCCATTGATTATTTGCAATAGTGATCAATAATAAGTCGTAGCAGTCTTTCTCACCTCCCTGATGCAACCTTTCAAGCAGCTGGGTCCGATCCCTCAGTGCTGGGTGATGAAACCTTGCTATCTCTGTTGTGTACTAGAGTGATTTACTCCCATGTCCAGACCCCAGGCTCCGTGAGGGCAGGCACGTTGTCTGTTTCGTTTGCTATGCCATCTTCACAACTAGCAGGATGCCCGGCCCCTTGCAGGGGCTTGGGAACTATTTGTGGAATGAATGTCACTCCTCCAGTGGGCTGTGAATTACTCGAGGACGGGGATTATGTCTAGATTACATCTGGTAGAGTAAGGGCTCTGTGAGTAAATATAATGAACAAGTATATCTTTTTTTAAAAAAAATATATTTTATTGATTTTTCACAGAGAGGAAAGGAGAGAGATACAAAGTCAGAAACATCGATGAGAGAGAGACATCGATCAGTCGCCTCCTGCACGCCCCACAGTGGAGATGTGCCTGCAAGCAAGGTACATGCCCCCGACCGGAATGGAACCTGGGACCTTTCAGTCTGAAAGCCGATGCTCTATCCACTGAGCCAAACCGGTCTCGGCACAAGTATATCTTTATTCCGCATTCTAAGCTAGTGTCTGTAATCAAGAGAAGGAGAAGTCACACGTGCTTGGTTGTGGATGCCACTTTACCAAAGAGCTGCCTTGCTGACACGGGGAAGGTGGGGCTAGAAGGAATGCCATCGGTGATGCCTCCAGCTCTCGTTTCCAAGGACAGAGATACTTGTCATCCCATTTAATCATCCCAGGAGTCCCCATGAGTTTGTGAATTACCATTTTCATTTACACCTGGGCAAACTGAGGTTCAGGATTATTGAAAAGAATCTGTTGAAGAGCATTTGTCAATTTCATGTTGAAGCTAAGACCAGGACTCGAGTCTCCTCAGCTCCAGGCCAGTGTTCTGCCTCTGGCCAGCACTCCATCTTTTTCTGAGTCTGTAAAGTTTTGACCTATGACTTACCACATGCCCTGTTTGCGTTGGGGACGCTTTTCGGAATCCTGGTCCTATCACATTTGCAACTATTAACTGTGCCTGGTCCAGCCTTTTTAGAACCTTTGAGCTTCTCCGTGATAAGCGTTAGAACCTGAAAGTGTGGACCACATTTACACACATGACACTTCTCTGAGAGGAAGTCTGAGCTTGCCTCAGCTTTCCCCAAAGGGTCGTGACTCCATAATAAGGTTAAGAACCAGTGATTAGCCCTGGCCCTTGTGCATAGTAGCTAGGAGAGCGTTGGCCCATGCACTGAAGAGTCTCGGGTTCCATTCCCAGTCAAGGGCATGTACCTGGGTTACAAGTTTGATCGGCAGGGCACTGTGGGAGGCAACCAAAATCAATGTGTCTCTCTCACATTTATATTTCTCTCTCTCTCTCTCCCTCTCTCCCTCCCCCAACCCTACCCCCAATTCCCTCCTCCCTTTCACTTTTTCTAAAAACCAATGGAAAAAATATCCTCAGGTGAGGATTAACAAACAAACAAAAAGAACCAGCGATCACAGCCAACTGTGCCGTTTTGCATTCGGGGAAACTGAGTCCTGAGCAAGGGACTTTTCCAGGGCCTCAGTCTTTAACCAGAGATTCTGTCTCTCCTGTTGACAGAGGCCTGATTGTGGTGAACAGTAACCTCAGCTACATCATCGAGCCCCTCCCCGACAGCGGGGACCACCACCTTATCTACAGATCTGAACATCTCAAGCTGCCTCCCGGGAACTGTGGGTTCGAGCACTCTGGAAACACCAGCAGGGACTGGGGCTTTCAGTTTACAAACCAGATCAAGAAACGACCTCACCGGGTGAGTTCGCAGTGCGGGAGTCACTTCAGGATAGGCTTGTCCCCTCTGAGGACCCTTACTTTGGATCCAGGGGTAAATCTGAAGTAAAGGGAGATGGCTAAAAGCAGTAAATAGCTTTTTTTTCTTTCATTCTAAGTCATTGTTGAGGGTGGGTTACCCTTGTATTTGATAGAATAATGCTTTGGGGAAAACACTAGTACATCAAAAATACTCTGAGATGCTAATTTCAGAAACTTCAAAATGTGGGGAGGAAAGAACGCATACTTCCCGTTTTTGAATAGCCTCTTAACTTTATGCCCAAAATGTTGGTTTACTTACACCAACAATAGAGGCATGTGGTTTAAATGGTTTTGGGGAACTTGATGTCACCATGTCCCCCACACAGTGTGTTGGCCTCTGACCTTCCTGGACTAGGCAGCTGGGACTAGAGGACAGAACCCAGTGTTCCAGAGCAGCTGCCGGGGGTACCCAACATGGCAGGCAGAGGGGGCACTGAGGGGGGGTGGTGGCCCCCAGGGCTGGAGCTGGCCCGTGTGCCCAAGTACAAAATCAAACTGGCACCCCTGCTTTGAAATGAGGCCAAGTCACCATTTCTCCAGGCTCTGATCTGTTTGTGTCTCCTTCTTAGATGAAAAGGGAAGACTTGAACTACATGAAGTACGTGGAGCTCTACATCGTGGCTGACGCTGCGGAGGTAAGGGGGAGGCAGTGGCTTCTAGCAGAGCTTTTAATAGCTTCCGTCCCACGCTTCCACTGCTCTGGGGGATGCCGAAGCTCTCATCCTGCTCCCATTCGTCAGAGGATTTCGACCTTAACTCTGAGCAAGGGCCCTTCTGGCTGTTTTAAACATGGTTGGAGGAGAAAAACAGGGAAAGTCTTCTCATCCTGATACATTAATCAGGCAAAAAAAAAAAAAAAATCAGTGCAATTGCATTAGTGGGATTACCATTTCTTAGCCTGGGTCTGAAGACTTCAAGGTTTTGGTGGTTATTCTTGGGGAGTCTGAATTCTCTATAGAAATTTAAAAAACAATTTTTTTTTGCACAGATAACAGGTGTGTTCTGAGTCATCGGACTTAATACAATTTTCTTGCCCATGTATGGGTACATTTTTATAATCAGGTTGGCACTAAATGAAAACCCAAAGCTGTGGTTCCCAAACTGTAGTCCCTGGGGCAGTCATATCACCTAGAATTAGTGAAAATGCCAGTTTCTGGACTGTACCCCAGAACTACTGAATCCTGAGCCGTGGGGCTGGGGTCCAGCAATCTAGGTTTGAACAAGCCCTCTGGGTGATTCTGATACACAGGCAAGTTGGAGAACTACTGATGTAAAGGAATAGCTTTTGGCCTTTATTTCCATACAAGAGGCCCAGTGCATGAAATTCGTGCACAGGGTGCGGGTGTGGAGGGGTCCCCTCAGCCCAGCCTGTGCCCTCTCACACTCTGGGAGTCCTTGGGGGATGTCCAACTGCCGGCTGTCAGACATCCTTAGCGTTGCCATAGAGGCAGGAGAGGCCCTCCAAGCCTGGGGAACATTGTGTTCTGCTTTGAAAAGAGTTTTGCTTTGTAACTGGGCTTCCGGCTGAGCGGCGCTCCCCCTGTGAGAGCGCACTGACCACCAGGGGGCAGCTCCTGTGTTGAGCGTCTGCCCCTTGGTGGTCAGTGCGCATTATAGCGACCAGTCTTTCCGCTGTTCCGTCTATTTGCATATTAGCCTTTTGTTATATAGGATGCCTCAAATTAGACAGATTCTCGCAGGCCTTGACTTCTAGGATTTGATGAACACTCATCTCTCCCTTTCATTTCATTTATTCATCCGTGATTTCTCGATTCTCTCTTATGTGCCAAGCATAGTGCTCACAGAACTTGGCCCCAAGAGATACAGACAAACCTGCCCCTGAAGTAGTCACAGAGCTGAAAACCGCAGTGTGGTAACTGCTAGGATGCTCCATTACAGAGGATTAGAAATGCAGACAATGAGGGAGCCAACACGGTGGCTTTGGAAATTGGCAAAGCTTCTCCAAGGGGGTGAGGTTGAAGTTGACACCCGAAGAATGGGTTCATGCCCCAGAGCCCATATTTGCCTAAATTAGCCATATTTTACCTTCAATTCTCACTTTATGTAGCGACTCGACCACATAGCTAAGCACATCTTTTGGGCATGGACCACATGAGCAGCTGAGCACTCACTGGGCTCCACGCATGCTCGCCTGGGGCTCCCTGGGGCTTATCCAAGCGCTAGTCCATCTCACGCCCCATCCAGTGGTTTAGTTATCAGCTCCCCGGAGGGCCTCCTTCCAAGGCTGCTCTACCTGGTCACAGTCCCAAAGCTCAGGTCTTAGAGGCAGTGCAGGGTAGTTGGAAGGACACTAGATTCCAGGCCAGAAGACCTGCCTTCGTGGGTCATTGACTGGAGGTGGCCTTGAGCTATCCTAAAGGAAGGACGTTAACTGGACAGAGAGGTGGAGGCGAAGGGCACGCCAGGCCTGGGGAACATGGTGTTCTGCTTTGAGAAGAGTTTTGCTTTGCAACTGATGTTGGTATTGGTTTTTAGCAGCCTCTTTCCCCCCATTTGTTTTCCTTTCCGAAGACTGGTGTCGGCTAGGGAGCAGGGTGGGGTCAGGACCCAAAGCTGATGCAGAGGCCAAGGCCGCAGGGTCCTGGGAGGCGGTAACCCGCACTGGCCCCTAGCGGGAAGGTTGCTGGAATTGCTGAGCTCTTCCGACTCCAGGCCATGTTTTCATTTTAACTCTGCATCTCAAATCATCTAGTGCAGTGTTCACGAACCAGTTTTTTTTTCAGCCACAGAATCCTTTGTTCAGACGAAAGCTCCTGGGACCCAGGAGTTAAGCACATAGCCACTCTGTTTGTAAAGGTGGGGGACCCTTCCTTTCAGCCCCACACTCTCCCCAGCGGAATCTTGGGGCAGGGTTTGAAAACCGACTGGATGTGAGTCTCTGCAAGTCAGAGAAGCGGGGCAGAGAAGGGACTGGGCATCTTTAGTCTCTTGACCTCCAGGGTTGCAGAAAACACACCCCAGGAAAGCTGGCTGCTCAAGGTGCCTTGAGGACTAAGGGGTCGCCTGGGCCACCATCCTTTTTCAGAGGGGCTGCGCTCAGCAGCAGGTGGCAGGCGTTCCTGACAGATTGGAGGACTCGTGCTGCCTGGGGACAGGAACTGGCTTATTTCTCAGGGTCCTGAGCTTTGAATGAGTCATGGGGGTGGGGGGAAGGGGGGGAGGGGGATACAATAGGCCAGGCTGGTTCTCAGGCTCACAAATCCCTCCCCCTCGCTACCTCTCCCCCACTCCCTCTTCCAGCGGCCTCTTGGCCTCGGCCTCTGCAGGCAGAAATGTATTCCTGACAATTAAGCTGAAAGGATGGAAAGGCAGGGCTGGGGGAGGGTGCCCCATCTGTGATTTACAACCTGGTGCTTCGACAGGCCAGGCGCCTCCTCTGGGCTGCACAGGGAGCAGAGACAGATAGCGCTGCTGTTGCTGCTGAGAGAGACTGGTGAGGGAGAGGGAGAGGGAGCAGAATGAGAGGGAGTACAGTGGTACCTCGAGATACGAGTTTAATTCGTTCGGTAATCTTGAGGCGTGGGAAACTGAGACACTCGAGTCGCGGTAAACTGGTGGGTCGTGTGCAGCCGGCCGATCCATGCGATGACTCCTATCTCAAATGTTGCTCGTATTTCAAAGCAAAAATGGCTTGCTCGACGGCTCGTATCTCAAAAATCTCGTATGTTAGGGCACTCGTATCTCGAGGTACCACTGTATTGTCAGCAGTAAAACTGACCAAGCAGCTGCTCACTGCCTGGGTCTAGGTGGGAACACCTGGGTGGGCCTCAGCTTATTTCCTCAGGCAAAATGGGAAATCCAGGAGCGGGAAGAGTAAGATGGAGCTCTAAGATCGGGAATGCCAAGAACTTGCATATCAAATCCAGACCACACGTTTTTGTAGGCAGGTTTACTTCCATGCCTGCTGTGGCGCGTGTTGTCCATGGCTGAGCTTGAGTAGATGCAACAAAGACAATATGGCTGCAAAGCCTGAAATATTTACAATCTGCCCATTTAAGAAAAACTTTGCTGGCTCCTGCTTGAGACTCTTCTGGATGATGCGGTACATTCCTTAAATAGACAGTTGCTTGAAGATAGGAGCAGTATATTAGAAAGGCAATAAAACATGACTCTGGTTTTATAATAAATACTAGAGGCCCAATGCATGAAATTCAAGCATGGAGGGTGGTGTCCTTCAGCCCAGCCTGCTCCCTCTCCAGTCTGGGACCCCTTGAGGGATGTCTGACTGCCCGTTAAACAGGCAGTCGGACATCCCTCTCACAATCCAGGACTGCTGGCTCCCAACTGCCTTCCTGATTGCCCCTAACTGCTTCTGCCTACCAGCCTGATCACCCCCTAACCACTCCCCTGCCAGCCTAATCGATGCCTAACTACACCCCTGCCAGCCTGTTTGTCCCTAACTGTCCTCCCCTACAGGCTTGGTCACCCCTAACTGCCCTCCCTTGCAGGCTTGATTGCCCACAACTGTCCTCCCTTGCAGACCTGGTCCCTCCCAACTGCCTTCCCCTTCTGGCCATCTTGTGGTGGCCATCTTGTGTCCACTTGGGGGCAGGATCTTTTGACTACATAGGGGCAGTCATCTTGTGTGTTGGAGTGATATTCAATCTGCATATTACTTGTTTATTAGATAGGATAGAGGCCTAGTGCATGGGTGGGGGCCAGCTGGTTTGCCCTGAAGGGTGTCCCAGATCAGGGTGGGGGTTCCCTTGGGGTATGGAGTGGCTGGGACAAGGGGCCTGTGTGCAGGCTGGCCACACCCGCTATGACCCAAGCGGAGATCCTGGTATCTGAGATTTATTTATCTTCTACAATTGAAACTTTGTAGCCTGGAGTGGAGTCAAGCCTTCTGCTTGCTCAGTGGTGGCAGCCATTGAAACTTTGTTGCTGTAAGCAGAGGCCTGGGCCAACCAGGGTCAGCCAGGGTGTGTGGAAAGCTTGGCTTCCTCCATTGCCAGGGGCAATGCAAGCCTCCCTCCTGCTCTCTCTGTGGCCGTAGCCATCTTGGTTGGGCTAATTTGCATACTTGCTCCTGATTGGCTGGTGGGTGTAGCGTAGGTAAGCCAATTTGCTTATTACTCCTTTATTAGATAGGATTCACTAAATCCTGCCACACTTTTTTCTCAGTGAGACCGATTTAGAAATGGGATGGCTGTATAATGAGAAACTTCAGGATTAACACCTTGTAAAGTCTAAGTCACAATGCCTGATACTGACTTGAACTCTTAGAAAACACCAGTGAAAGTGAGGCGACAGTTCGGATGAGTGACAGTTCCAAGGAAGCCTAGGAATGTCAGTGCGGTGGAAGATTAGGAAAAGGTGGTTTTCTCCCTCATGGCAAAGACACACCCATTACAACCAATGTCCTTGAGAGTTTTATCTGGAGGTCCTTTATTTCTCGTTTGGCTATTCTTGCTGAAGGAGGTGGAGAAAGGGCATGGAGGTTTGGAATTGAAGTGCCATGTCTAGTCGTGTACCCAAGATAAATGAGATAGGTACCCAGATTCTGTGTAACAATGACAGCAGACAGGACATGCTCATCACTTGCAAATGTAGGTCAGTTGTGACAGATTTTATCTTTACACGGGGACGCTTTCCTTAATCGTTGCAGCTGAAAGAGGGCTATCCTTTTGAAGCAGGAAGGATAAATGTGAGGCTGCATTATGAAATACCTTCTTTCCTGGTACCATTGGTGGATATTTCTAAATGGGCACAGCACTCTTTCCTGCTGAAGCCCCAGGTAGTCTCAGAGTTCTCGCCGTAGAAGGCACTGCCAGTCGATCGGAGTGGCGTGCCAGACAAACCCGGGTCTTATGATCCTCGATACCAGCACCCGCTTTGTACCACTCCCATGGCCTCTTGTTGCCATGGTTTCTGTCCAGGTTTTCTCAGTCCATTTCAGTTATATGCCCCTTCAATACAGAACCCGCCCTTGCTGTTATTTCTGGCCTCCTCTCTGTTGTAGCTGCAGCTCCTCGAGGCTGGACCAGGATCTCACACCGAGTGCCAAGTCCAGTGCCTTGTGTAGAGCAGGCGGTCAGCAACAATTTGACCGCTGCTGATTGATCCCCTGGAAGGAGTCTGTTGAAACCCCTGGGATGGTGGCTTTATGGTGGATGATGGCCAGGGCAGGGATCAGATTGGTACCTCTTCTAAGGCGTTTGTGGGAGGCCTTCTCATTTGGAGGACAGGAGAACAAGGTTGACTTTAAGGGCTGGAGAAAGAGAATTCAATTCACTATACAACCATGGTATGCCTACTCTGTGCTGGATGGACACTGGTGGGTGGGGATACCAGGATGGATCCAGCTCTGCTCTCCCTCAGATGACACTGTGTGTGTATATATACATATGTGTGTGGGGGAGGGGGGGCGGTGAGGAGACAGCTATGTAAAAATGACTGCTCATAGAAGATGGGAGAAAGTAAAAACTAATTCAGAGACAAGTAACGGGCATGGGAGGGGTTATGAGAGAGGCCCTGGCATCTTACCTCGTTCTGCTTGTCCCATTTAGTTTACCAAGAATGGACGAGACCTGGAAGCCACCAAAAACAAGCTCATTGAGATCGCCAATTATGTTGATAAGGTGAGACCAGGTGTGTACTTTGTGGGAACGGTGCCAGCACTCAGAGGACAGGAGAGCACACGGCCCCTGAGCTGCCCTGTGTGTGATGGACTGGCCGGCCCAGCCAGCCTCTGAGAGGGAACAGCAATGCCTCAAAGGCGCAGGTGAACTCTCGAAGCTCAACTGTGTGACCCGAGCCAAGTGACTCATCTTCTTTGTCTTGAAGTTTTGTTTTGTTTTGAATTTATTAAAATGGGGGGAGGGGGTGAGGGGTTGGCCTAAATCAATAGTTTTGTATAATTTTTCTTTTTCTGGTGTCTTCCTTTTTTGTGGTTGTTTAAATACATATGCTTTTTATTGATTTCAGAGAGGGAGAGATAGAAACATCATTGATGGCAGAGAATCATGGATTGGCTGCCTCCTGTACGCCCCCTACTGGGGATCGAGCCTGCAACCTGGGCATGTGCCCTGACCGTGAATGGACCTTTGACCTCCTGGTTCATAGGTTGACACTCAGCCACTGAGCCACAGCAGCCAGACAGGTGACATCCTTTTTTTTCAAATGAAATCTTGTGTCACTATCCATGCATTATAAGCCCTGGCATGGTTTGCTTATTTTGTTTCTATAACGCAAGTGCCTGGCTTACGCTTTGAGTGCCCAGGCCTTCATTACCAAGAGTGGGCTCTCCCACCCACTGTAGGCTGGGGAAGAACCAGGCCCCCTCCCTCCACTGAGGCTCTTCTGTTTGAGAGACCGTGATTGATTTCTGTAAGAGACCATTTGGGCACTTGTGTGGCTTTCCTTTCACCCCAATAAAAGCTGAACCCAGGCCCTTTCTCTCTCTTCTCCCCTCCCCTCCTCCACTCCCACTCGCCACCTCGCTCACTGTGTGGCCCCAGATGTGCTGTGTGATTTCCAGGTCTTGTGAGTAATGAACCTGTATCTGTTCAGTTTCTGATGGTTATTGCTGAATGGAGTCTTGTAATCATAGTAAGAATCACAAGGGAGGTCCAGCTCTATAATGCTGGTTATTAATAGGCTGAGGTTAGTTCAAACCATCCAATATCAAAGTCAGATGAAACGGGCTGCTCCAGGCTGAAGCAGGGTGAGGGCTAGAGCTCTGCCCTCTCACCCCTTCGCTCCATCCCTGCAATGCCTTCTGGGAGGCCAAGGACACGGAGGAGCTCGGTATAAGAGTGCTTTAAGGTTCTTTAAAGCTTTACGGTTCCTTCCAGGCACAGAGCTCAGGAGTTCTCCGACCGAGGAGAGAGCTGAGCTAGGTCAGCAAGGGGAAGGAGTGGCTTGTTTCAGGAGCAACCTATATAGTCTGTGTCTGTGAAAGGTTCTACAGTGATTTCCTGTCTCAGAAAGACCATGCCCATGGCTGACTTTCCTAGGGCAGGCCTTTCAAACATGCTCTTAGGGAATGCCCAAATTCTCGACTTTTATTAAAACAGGTTGGTCTGGGACATAGTCTTTAAAATATTTATTTAAAATATATTTTATTGATTTTTTTTACAGAGAGGAAGTGAGAGAGATAGAAAGTCAAAAACATCGATGAGAGAGAGACATTGATCAGCCGCCTCCTGCATGCCCCACAGTGGAGATGTGCCCGCAAGCAAGGTACATGCCCCCGACTGGAATCGAACCTGGGACCTTTCAGTCCGCAAGCCGACGCTCTATCCACTGAGCCAAACCAGTCTCGGCTAAAATATTTTTTAAAAATATTTGTTATAGTGCAAAACATAGTAGAACAGGTAATCTAGCCTCTTCATAGGGTAGCAGCTGTTGTAAAATGTAGGTTCTAATATATATGGGGCCATAGATCTTTCTGAGACTCTGACAACATTGTACAATTTCAGGCCGCTCACAGAACTCCTGCAGCTTTAACTCTGGGCTGGCCAGGGAGTCACGGGTCCCATATCCAAAGGAGAAATCATTTTTTCCTAAACACTAGCCTATAAAGGAGAGAACTTAAATCTTTTCTAGACACTTACAAGCAGATTTGATAGCACTCTGATGTCATCAGGTGCGAAAGTCGGTGCCAAAAATAGCTCTGGAAATTCCAGAAGGCCCTGGTCAGTGACTGGTGAAAGTCAAACACTGGCATTTCCTGGAGGGAGGGGCTCCAGGAGTGCAGGCCCGTCCTCTCTAGCTCTCCACTCATCCCACAATAACATCTAAGTGGTCCTCCAACCCAAACACTCAACATCTGCGAAAACAAGAAAAGCCTGATTCCCTTCGGGGTAAACAGGAGGCCAGCTCTGTTATCACCCACGTGACATCTATTGTTCGGCAGACACGGCAGGTGGCGGGCTTGGCTGGGTCTCCCCTTTGTGAACGGTCCGGCTGGTCTGGGGGATAGGACCGACCTAGGGTGCTGAAGAAAGATGGCAGGAGAGGAGATGAAGAAAGATGGCAGGAGAGGAGAGCCCTGAGCAGAGAGCCCAGCCGGCCCTCGGAGCCTGGCCCGGCGAGCTGGTCCCTTCTGTGGCGCGGTCTCGGTTCTGTCCTCAGCATTTCCCGGCTGGAAGGCTAGCCTGCTTCTCGGAGGCTGCTGACCCAGCTACTTGAACTGAACTGCTGTTGAACTAAAACCTGGAATGAACTGCACTAATTTGCTGAATCATGAACCCAATCCAAAATGCTCTTCTTCAGCTGTGAAAAAGCCAAGTCCAAGTCCTTAAAAAAGCTCCCTTAGTGAAGCAAGTTCAAATTGGAATGCAGACCTTGTATTTGCTGTAACCACTGGCCTGGCACAAAACAGGAAAATCAAAATTTCCGTTGAGATCAACGGATGTTTTGCTGAATCTGGAGCCCATCATACACCACAGCATCTTGGAGGCGAGTGGACGGTGTGGTTGTAAAACCGCCCCCGCTCAAGCACTGTGGGGCCGTGCAGAGGCTCCGAGAGCCGATCATTTTGGCTCGAATCCTGGCTCTACCATTTTTCTGCTGAAATTTGGGACAAGAAAGGTTTTAACTCCAAGCCTCAGTACACAGTGCATAGAAAGTGCTGCAGCTGCTGCTTTTAGCCGGGGCATTACCTGCCCAAAGTCATCCAGTATTTTTGTTTTTTAAAATACAGTGGTACCTCGAGATATGAGTGCCCTAACATACGAGATTTTTGAGATATGAGCCGTCGAGCAAGCGATTTTTGCTTTGAAATACGAGCAACATTTGAGATAGGAGTAATCTCGCAGATTGGCTGGCTGCACATGACCCACCAGTTTACCTCGACTCGAGCGTCTCATAGTTTCCCACGCCTCAAGGTTATGGAACGAATTAAACTCGTATCTCGAGGTACCATTGTACATTGTTACTGATTGAGAGAGAGTGAGAGAGAGAGAGAGAGAAACATCAATAATGAGAGAGAATTATTGATTGGCTGTCTCTTCTACACCCCACACTGGGGATCAAGCCTGCAACCTGGGCATGTCCTACCCTGACCAGGAATCAAACCCTGACCTCCTGGTTCATAGGCCAATGCTTAACCACTGAGCCATGCCAGGCAGGCAAATCATCCAGTTTTGGATTATATGGTATCTTCTTGCTCATGTGACCTAGATTTACATGCAACGTGTTTTTTTGTGTTTTTTGTTTGTTTGTTTTTGGTAAATCACTCCCTCAGTAGTCTCTAGGGCATGCCAGTCAAAGAATTGCTTATACCCACACCTTCCAGTCGTCATCTTGTTTATATATAACATAAAAGATACAGTATATCATAAAGGTTAGATAGAGCTGTAGCCTTAAGGTCCCAAGAGTCAGGTCTCATGTACAAAATTTCCAAACCTTTGGGTGGGACGGAACCCTGACAATTATCTGGGACCTTTGCAGTCTAATGCTTGTAGCCTTGACAAAAGCTGGACACCTCCCGTGATGGGGAAGAAACTTCTGAGAGTAAAGCATATCTACCTACTTACATACACATGTATGTCCTAAACGAGTGGAGACACCTGAGCATGAAATGTCCATCTACCACTGGGTGCGCTTATCCGATGGCATGCTGGTTAGACCCCTGAGATGTTTCAGCTCCTCCCTAGCACTAACAGATGAGGGTGATGCTGTAGCTTTTCTTTCACCCAACAGTTTTACCGACCCTACAACATCCGGATTGCTCTCGTGGGCTTGGAAGTGTGGACTCATGGGGATCAATGTGAAATTTCGACGAACCCCTACACCACCCTCTGGTCATTTCTCCGTTGGAGGCGCAAGCTGGTCTTTCGGAAGAAGCACGACAATGCACAGTTAATCACGTAAGTGGCCTTTCTCCACAGGCGTTGCTTTTACCTTCGCTGGCTGCCCCTTCATTTCCTGGTGCTGAGTGTCGGTCGCCCTGGGCCACCTTGATTCTCATCTCTGTATCTGGCACACAATGGGAAAGACTTACAGAGAGTCATAACAGTCCCAAGAAGTATTTACAACCTAGATGAGAACATTAGACCAACACATCTTCAGTGGAGCATCTGAAACAATTGGGTGTGTTTGGGGAAGTGCCTGCCTGACTGGTGGTCGTGGGCAGTTTTGAAACGGACTTTCTAAGGGGCTCATCTTCATCTTGGGGCTTGGAAGCAGCCTGGGCCCGGGAGGAGAATGGGTTGTCCTTCACTTCATTCTGAGAGGCTGAGGGCTCACTGCCCACAGTGGTCCAAGTGGCAGATGGTGCAGGACCTGTGTGCTCAGTCGGAGAGAGACCTGGAAGGGGGTGGGGTGAGGGTTGTGTGGAGTTTCTTCCATCCCAGGGGGAAAAAGAGAAGATGCTGATGGGGGTGATGGTGGCATGTGACAGTCCCCCATGGTGATTATCTGGTGTTTATTAGGGTTCACTTCCAAGATATTCTGAGATAGTTAGAACAGAAGTCCCACACCTAGTAAGTCACTGCCTTCCTGGTGCTTAAATACCTTTCTGAATCAACAGTCATTTAAACCTTTGTTTACTCGTCTTAAAAGGTACGAGTAAACTATAGCGCTCCTTGCTAATTGTCACTTCAGTTGTGTTTTCCTTTTTAAGCCACAAGTTATTTAGAAGTTATTAGACGTTATTTAGAGGTTTCCACAAAAAGCTTATTTAAAATTTTTTTTTTATTTTAAAAATAATAAAGACCCAGGAAATAGCTGTAGCAAAAGCCTGGGCAATGAGTACAGTCTGGTTACCAAGACTTTTGGCCTTCATCTAGGTTTCCAGGTGGATTTCCTCAGAGCCATTGTCTAAGTTTATAAAATTACCAGTGGGACCTCATGTACACTGGCCATATTTTGTGTATTCCTTTGCATCTTGTTTCTCGGAAGAAGAGTCTGCCTGGACTTCATCCAACATTTTTTTTAATGTTTATTTTTTTTAATGTATTTTTATTGATTTCATAGAGGAAGGGAGAGGGATAGAGAAAGAGAAACATCAATGATGAGAATCATTGATCGGCTGCCTCCTGCACGCCCCCTCCTGGAGATTGAGCCCACAACCCTGGCCTGTGCTGCTCTGCCTGGGAATCGAACCGTAACCTCAGGTTCATAGTTCAGTGCTGAACCACGGAGCCAATCTGGCCAGGCTCATCAAACAGTTATTAAAGCACCCACTACGTTTCAGAGTCTATGCTAGGATCTAGTGATCCCAGTCAGATAGTCTCAGCTCTCAAAGATAGCCTCAGCTCTCAAAGATAGCAGGGTCTAGATAAGAAGACAGCATGAGATATAGAAGCACCGCACACCGGATATCTTTATAGATCCTTTAAACAAATTCTATTTTGTGGCATGCGTGAAAACACTGGCTTTTAGTTTTTCCTTGGCCCCTGCCCTGGGGGAGGGAGGGATTAAACTGGGGGGAGTGGAGCTTGGTTGTTGGCAGATTCGGATCACAGTTGTGAAACAGAGGCAGAAACAGGCCATTCTCACACCCTGCTGCACTTCCAGAGGCTTCCGATGGGACACATCTGTTTCCTTGGCCCCCAGGCGATGTGGGAATGAAGCATCAGCCCTCTGGCAGCTGTTCTCTCCCTCCTGCCCCCCCCCCTACTCTCCCCATCTACCCTCAGGCACATACCCCAGAGCCAGGATGTGGCATGCGACCCCAGCAGCTGGAGGAAGTGGCATGATTCACTTCAGCATCAGCCCCTGTGCCATTCTTCCTCCCCTCCCCCCTCCCGGTGACCTTTTCCTGTGCGGTGGCGATGGCGATGGGAAGCAGCTTCGCAAGCCCTGCCCATTTCCTCCCAGGGAATGGGGCTGTGGGCACATGCGGGACAAAGGGACCTTTCACTCTCTCTGTATGTGTTTTTAGAGCAGTGCGAGGGTAGGTGAGAGGAAATGAGAGGCGGGGCTGCCTGGAATGGGTCCAGCTGGCCTGGACAACCAGGGCCTGGCCCCTTGGGAATGACAGAGGGGCCACCTGCCCGGGCACAGTGAGACAGCCCACTCGGTCCCCTCCCTCGTCACCCTCTCCTTCCCTTCCGCAGGGGCGTGCGTTTCCAGGGCGTCACCATCGGCCTGGCCCCCCTCAACGTCATGTGTTCCGTGTACCAGTCTGGGGGAGTGAACATGGTGAGTCTCAGCGGACCCATCGTGTGGCAGAAGGCAGGAGACCACCTGACAGGAGAGGAGGTCGTCTGGTCAAAAACAATTAGTAGGGGGTGTTTGGGCGGGTGGCTGATTCTCTCATCATTGGTATTTCTGTCTCTTCCGCTCCCTTCCTGAAATCAAGAAAAATATATATTAAAAAAAAAAACACAAAAAAACACCACAGCGCCCTCCCCCTCCGCCCTGCGAAACCCACAATTTTATATGTAGCACTGCAGAAAAAAGAAAAGCTTCGAGCAGTTGTTTAAAAGGAAGTCAGTCAGTGATCAGAGATGGAGATACCAGGGGGGGATTTTCAGGGGTTGTAGTTTATCCCCAGTTGTCAAGCCCAGGGAAACCCGGAAGCAGCCACATTAATACATCGCTAGGTCTGTCATGTACAGTGGTACCTCGAGATACGAGTGCCCTAACCTACGAGATTTTTGAGATACGAGCCGTCGAGCGAGCAATTTTTGCTTTGAAATACGAGCAACATTTGAGATAGGAGTCATCGCTCGGATCGGCCGGCTGCACACGACCCACCAGTTTACCGCGACTCGAGCGTCTCATAGTTTCCCACGCCTCAAGGTTACGGAACGAATTAAACTCGTATCTCGAGGTACCACTGTATTCCAAACCGGGGGAGTAGTAAGACAACGGGTGGAGGTTTATCTGGTTCTGGGTTTTATGTCGCGTGTATCATTATGAAACCAGAGCCTGGCTCAGAGTCGTGGTTAGGAACCTCCCTGCCTTCTTCAGAAATTCTCTCTGACTTGGTGACTCCTTGTTAAATGACTTTGTTCCTTTCTGACCGGTGAGGTGGATATCACGGAGCCTGCTAGCATCTGTCTGTCCAGCCCGCACGATTGGCAGTGCAGCCTGGAGTTAAAAGCTCAGGGCTTTATCAGGTTGCCAGGCGGGGCCCAGGGAAAGGCAGGTGTGGGGTGGGGGCTATCTTCCTGACCTGTGCTCTCTCCTTGCCAGGACCATTCTGAGAATTCCATTGGCGTGGCCGCCACCATGGCCCATGAGATGGGCCACAACTTCGGCATGACCCACGATCTGAAAGGCTGTTGCCACGCCAGCGCGGCCGACGGTGGGTGCATCATGGCCGCCGCCACCGGGTGAGTCACAGAGGAGGGGGAGGGCGGGCCGGAGGGCAGAGCATGGGAGGCCGGTGCCACCCCGGGCCCCTCCCCTCTGGCCCGGGAGCCTCTGTTAGCCCTGGGAGAGGAAGGCGGCTTTGACAACCAAGAAATGGGAAGAGGGCAGAGGAAGCAAACGCGTGCAAGGAGCACCGGGTGTCTGGCAGGAGGCTCGCCGGCGTCGGTCTTCAGCTGCAAAATTGGCCCGAAGACCTGTGTCCTTTTCTTTTCAGGAATTTTCGATGACGATCCATTTTATTTTTAATTTTTATTTTTTTAATATATTTTATTGATTTTTCACAGAGAGGAAGGGAGAGGGATAGAGAGTTAGAAACATCGACCAGCTGCCTCTTACATGCCCCCCTCTGGGAATGTGCCCGCAACCAAGGTACATGCCCTTGACCGGAATCGAACCTGGGACCCTTCAGTCCGCAGACCGACGCTCTATCCACTGAGCCAAACCGGTTTCGGCTCCATTTTAATAAGAGTCCCGATTCTTACTCCTTCCTTCCCAAGGGGGTTTGATGAGTGCTCTCACGTCCCAGGCTTGACCGCCAGGGCTGAGGTAGGCTCCAGAACAAGGGAAAGAAAGAGGAGCACCTGGGCACCCCGCAGCGAGCCCACAGGGGATTTGCAGGCTGCGTTTACTCTGGAGCTGTGAGGGCTTTTAAACCCAGGGCCTTTCAAAGAGAATTCTAGAGTTTACTCAGAGGCCGATAGTGCCTGGACTCACTCAGCCCAGAGCACTGGGTTCTCCCAGCACCTGGGTCACCCTTTGGAAGGCATCATGGTGGAAGCCTGCGTTCCTCCCACCCCAAACCATTGGGACCTACGTATGCTTCTTAGAGAAATGGTGTCAGGGTCTCCAGGAGCAAAGTGGAGCCCCAGAGGCCAGTGCCGTCCCATCTATTCTCTTCCCAGCCCTTCTCTGCTGGGACACACAGAAGAGGGGGCTGCGATGCAGGATACACTATGTCCATGGGCCATGCTCACAGCCCATTAGCTCCTGGTTAAGTCCACCTCTTTCTCCCCCAATCCACAGAGCCTATTAGTAGACAAGCAACGGAGATTTATATTACTTACTGCTCTAGTTTGTTTTTAACCTAGTTACCAAGTTCAGTAGTTTAACAGTTAGTAACAAATTCTGTGTGATATATCTGATAACTGAGGAAAACCCTCTAGCATCTAACCTGTAGTGGATTTAGAGAATTGGGATCAGGAAGACTTCTTTTAGAGACCCAAATGGTAATACTGACCTGCCACCAGGGAATGAGTGACTTTTAATTCTTTTTCCCAACAGTGGGCCCCAGGCCCTTTCATACCCATGTGATAAAGAATGTGCCTTAGCCAGTTGGACGGTGGGATTTGGAGCACTGCCTGTGTCCTTGGTACAGTGAGCAGATCACTGGCCCAACAACAACAACAACAAACACAGCCCATGATCTTGGCCCTTTTTGGCCCGGTCCTCTGTCCCAAGAAAATCTTGATCTCATACCAGCTTCGGAAAACGTTTGGGTTGGCTGGCATTTTCTTCAGCTCTCAGGCTCTGGAGACCTGTTGTAACACTCACATGCCTTTATTTATTGCAACCCTTTCATGCAAAGGGCAGAAATTGCTGCTTCTGATTCTCAGATACTTCCTCTGGGCAGAAGGACAGGAAAAACATTATGGGGTGGTTACTATTTCTTCATTCTTAGAACTGTAAGTTAATGTAGCGCTAAAGTTCTAAAAGGGCAAAAGGTACGTGCATGGGACCAGTGGGGGTCTGAGTCCATCAGCCTGAGGGGCAGAAGGATTGACAGCTGTTCTGGCTGCTTGATATGCAGACTCCCAGCTAACTGCAACCTCATTCTCTTCTAGGCATCCTTTCCCCAAAGTGTTCAATGGATGCAACAGGAGGGAGCTGGAAAGGTATTTGCAGTCAGGTGGTGGGATGTGTCTCTCGAACATGCCAGACATCAAGATGCTGTACGGAGGCCGGCGATGCGGAAATGGGTACCTGGAAGAAGGGGAAGAGTGTGACTGTGGGGAGGAAGAGGTAAGGTGTCATTGCAGCACAGGCAGGAGAGGAAGAATGGGCGTTCGTTTCCAATCTCAAGGTCACAGAGAATGCAATTGAAAATTTCCTTATGCGTGCACATTTCCTACGACATCACAGATAGGACGCGGAGGCTCAGCCTTCACTGTGGACCCCCTCTGCAGACTCCCAGTTGGAGCTTGGCACTGTGGATGTCCAAGTTTGGGTGGAGTTCTTCCTATGAGTGTCTGATCTAACCACAAACCACAGTCCACCCCAGTGCAGTGACAGGTGCCCTTCTTGGCCTCCCAGCTGCACTGAATTTATTCTGGGGGCCACGCAGCTGGACATCTGAACCTGACCCTGAGCCTTTGGAGGATGCGGAAAGTAATAAGCTGGGCTGCATAGCTTGGAGATGAGATGGTAGAAAGGGGAAGTGGTCAGGTCTGAAAGGGCCACCAG
Organism: Lasiurus cinereus; assembly: GCA_011751065.1. Lineage (NCBI taxonomy): Eukaryota > Metazoa > Chordata > Mammalia > Chiroptera > Vespertilionidae > Lasiurus > Lasiurus cinereus. The sequence goes on from JAAGEH010000434.1 coordinate 11,146,969, forward strand.
GAGGAAGAAGGAGCAACCTGTTTTGATCTTCAAAACGAGTGGCAGGCATACAGCAGAGCTGTGTCACTTTAGCAGATGCATGTGGTTCTGCAAAAAAGCAGAACTGGGTAGTTTCATCTCTATTTTTTGAAAGATGGAAATATGTACATTAACAAATAAAAACAAATTGGGGGAGAAAACATGAGGAACAGCTATGGTGGTGAGATTTCGAGTCTGTATATGCAGGAAAAGTATTTGATTTTGTAACCTCTATAGCTTGATTTTTTTTTTCACTGTCAGCATGTAAATATTATAATAGCTAGAGACCTGGTGCATGAATTTGTGCACAATTGGGGCCTGGGAGGGCCAGGGGAAGGGAACACAGAAGGTTTGCCGGGCATCCCTGCCCCCTGGTTGACTCCCCATCAAACTCCTGGTCGAGGGGACAATTTGCATATTGGCCTTTTATTATATAGGATAGGACAAGACCTAGTTAAGGTTCTGCCATGAGTTTAGGGGACCAGGATGGGGGAAGGGGGAGCAGTCAGCCCAGATGCTTCAGAAAAGAGTGGGGTTGAATAACACCCCCAAGTGGGCTCAGCTTTTGGCTTATATTCGGAGCAGCTGCTGATTCTACAGCTTTTTATTAAGTGGGGGGTTCTATGCTGGTGCGACAGCTAGCGTAAATACAGCAAAAATAGACGGGGTCCCTGTCCATGTGGAGCATATAGTACAGTGGGGGAAACACTTTGACCAAATAGCTGCAAAGGTATCTAAATACAATCCATGGTAAATGCTAGGAGGGTCAATGACAAGATGCCACGACTATTTGTGGTATGAGGAGAGCTGCCCTCCTGAGTGTGGGTGTGACCTCTGACCCCATACACGAAGGCTATGAGGAATGAGTGAGGAGCACAGGGCGAGAAGACACACTGTGCCTAGAGGTGGGAAGAGATATGATAGGTTAGAAAGGAGGGAATGGGTCTGCCCGTAGCCCAGGGTGGTGAGGGATGGATGGAAGGGAAGTGTTCTAATTCCCTGTCTTCGGGAAGATGGTCAGGCAGTGGTGTCTCCAATATTCTTGACCTGGACAGTTATGGTTATGACATGGTTAATAAGCATGAAGTGGGCTCCAGGTAGACATGGCTTGAATTCTGCTCCAGCACTTGCCAAGTGTGTGTGCGCCTCGACTTGTTTCAGCTCCAGTTTCCCCATCTGTGACATGGGAATGGTCTTGCCTTGCAGTCTGTGATGGTTCTGTGCACGGAGACTGGCACATTGTCAAGAAATGTTTGTGGCCAGGCCTGTGACTATGGTTGGAGTGTTATAAGGACACTCACAGCCACTGGCCATCTCGTCATCCTTTTAAATCTCTTGCTGTCAGCAAACGGGGAGCAGTAGGGCAGGAAGGAAGCAAGGAGAGCATGGAAGCCCTAGAGACCTGTCCCGGAAAGGCCCGGGCCGGCGAGGCTTGAGGAAGAGCAGCAGATGGTGAGAGAGGTCTGAGGAAGTCGGCCAGGCGCTGATGTAAACTGGGTGCAAGGTTGTTGCAGGCTGCCCTGGCTCCTGATGGCTTCTTTCTGTGGGATAGGAAGGCCCGGGGTTGCGGGGAGGGCAGTGTAGAAAAGCACAGAAGACAGAGTCTTGGCGTATTTTATTGGGGATGAAAAAAAAAAATCACAATTCCCATATAGTGGGATGCTATTCTGAAAATCAGGTTTTGGAAGGAAATATAATTATAAGGAGGTGTGTGCATATTACATTGTGTTAAAAAGCAGGGTGGATACTTTAATTTTATAAAATAAGTGTATGCGTATAGGAAAATGCCTGGAAAAATATCCACACTCAAAATATAGTTGTGTCTAAGCAGATAATTGTGTGTGTGTGTGTGTGTGTGTGTGTGTGTGTGTATTAAATACAGATATAAACAATATATATTTCTCCACCCCTAGGATAAATATACATTACCTTAGCAATTAAGCTATAAAGTGATTTTTTTATAAAGGCTCCGGGCACGTGGGCAGGGGTGGGGAGATGGGAGAGGCAGGTGAAGGCCCTGACCCCCCCCCCCCAGACTCTGTCTCCCTGTCCTGCTGCCCCGGAGGCTCACGCCCACTCCCCCTGCCTCCCCAGGAATGTGACAATCCCTGCTGCAATGCCTCTAACTGCACCCTGCGGGAAGGGGCGGAGTGTGCCCACGGCTCCTGCTGTCACCGCTGCAAGGTGAGTGGCCCTTTCCCTGACCTAACAACCGCTGGGGCGTGAGGGACAGGACACAGCTTCCTTCTGGGGGAAGAGAGGGCCTCAGAGTTTCAGTAACATCGAGCCTGGACGGACGCCCTTGAACACATAATGAGCACATGTGAGTATACATGTAGGTGTTTGGGGGAAATGTGCATATATATAATTGAGATGTATATCTGTGAATGGATCTATATATTTGCATATGTGAGTCTATAATGTTTGTATATGTGTGTGTTCATGTATATATTAGTGGGCCTGGTTCTCTTGCCATTTATTCACTGAGGCTTTGGATACAATGCTTAACCTCTTTGGCCTCAGGTTTCATAATCTGTAAAATAGGGATAATACATAAAACTGTCATGAAAGCTAGATGAAATAATAGTTGTACTGGGCACCTAAGCCTTAGCTCCATAAAAGTAGCAGTTATTACTGAAGTACTTAGTCAACTATAAGTTGTTGCATAAATATGATCTCTGCCTGACCTCCTCTGGAGAGGAAGTGAGTTACCTTTGTGAAAACACTTGGAAAATTCTAAGTCACTGTTCATATTAGAGTTTGTACTACGGAGGGCCTGTGAAATAATGGGAGTGGGAATTCCATTCCACAGACTGATGCTCACGGCCCTCTCTGGGAGGCTGGAGGGAGACTGATGTTTTCCCCTCTTTCCCTCGCCCAGCTGGTGGCCCCTGGCACGCTGTGCCGCCCACAGGCCCGGCAGTGCGACCTTCCGGAGTTCTGCACGGGCAAGTCTCCCCACTGTCCCACCAACTTCTACCAGATGGACGGCACCTCCTGCGAGGGCGGCCAGGCCTACTGCTACAACGGCATGTGCCTCACCTACCAGGCCCAGTGTGAGCAGCTGTGGGGTCCCGGTAAGTGAGCCGGGGTGAGCCCTTATCCCACCCACCTCTGCTGAGCGTGGCATCTTGGCTTCAGGGCAGCATCTCCAGATGCTGCCCTTGAGTGAGGGTAGACTTTTAGGGAGAGGCAGTGGACTGTGTTCCTCCCAGTTTCTCGATGCTGTCAGTTCTCAGAGCGAGTAAATGGATAAGAATCATCCAAAAGACAAATGGGCAGAGGATGGAGACAGAACAGGAAGATGCTTACCTGCATTCATATGAAGTGAAGGCATATGATAACTACTGTAAGATGGGATTGTTCATGCATCAGATTGGCAGCAACTGAAGAGTTAATGTGATGTAATCCTATTTAATAAAAGAATAATATACAAATTAACCACCACTCCCCTACACTCACAAGCCACACCCACCAGCCAGTCAGGAAGAAGTATGCAAATTAACCCAACCAAGATGGCTGCAAAAAGGAGGGTTGGGTTTCTGCATATCCTGGCAGGCCCAGGCCTCCACTCAAGGCTACAAAGTTTCAATATCGAAGATAAATAAGTCCCAGATACCAGGGCCTCCAATTGGGTCACTGGGATGTGTGGATGGCCTGCAAACAACCATAGGCTCCTTACCCAGGCCACCCCATACCCCAAGGGAACCCCATCCTGATCTGGGACACCTTGTAGGGCGAATCAGCTGACCCCCACTCATTCACCAGGCCTCTATACTGTCTAATAAAAGTAATATATGCAAATTGACCATCACTGCAACACATAAGATGGCTGCCCCCAAAAGATGGCCAGCAGGGGAGGGCAGCTGGGAGAGACCAAGCCTATAGGGGAGGGCAGTTAGGAGTGACCTGGCTGGCAGAGGAGGGAAGTTGGGGGTGCCGGGCCTGCAGGGAAAGGGAGTTGAGGGGACCCAGGTTTCAGGGGAGAGCAGTTAGGGGGGACTAGGCCTGCAGGGGATAGAGGTTAGGGATGACCAGGCCTGCAGGAGAGGGCAGTTAGGGGCAAACAGGCTGGCAGGAGAGCAGTTAGGCATCAATCAGGCTGTCAGAGGTGTGGTTAGGGGGTGATCAGGCTGGGGGGCAGAAGTGGTTAAGGGCAATTAGGAAGGCAGGCAGGTGAGCAGTTGGGAGCCAGCAGTTTTGGATTGTGAGAGGGATGTTCGACTGCCAGTTTAGGCCCTGTATAAATGGGCAGTCAGAGATCACTCTAGGGGTCCCATATTGGAGAGGGTGCAGGCTGGCCTGAAGGACACACACCCTCGTGCACGAATTTTGTGCACTGGGCCTCTAGTAGTAATAATAATGATACTCTAATGACCACAAAAGCAATGATAATATAGCTATGTGGTGAGTGAGGGATCTACAAATAAGTACAGCCCCTACAGAGAGCAATTTAGGGATGTGAACATTTTAATGCACTAGTCATTGGGCCCATCCATTCTACTACTTAGGCATGTATCTTCTACTGTACTTGAATATGTATGTGACGGTAAAGTTTACAAGGATAATTGTTGCAGCATTGTTATTTGTAGCAATAACAGCCTATACATCCTTCATAGGGGCCAATTAAATTAATTCTGGTACATCCATTTGGTGGAACACAATGCAGCTGAATAAAAGGAGCAGCTCAGTGTGTACTGAATAAAATCTTCTCCCACAGTGAATTGAGAGAACAGTGCAAGATGCAGAATGGTGAATACAACAGGCTGTCATTCTTGATTAGATAAATTTTCTCCAAAAGATACATAAGAATTGTATCTAGATTCTAGATAGTTCTCTGTAGAAGATACATCATTAATTGTGATTACTTATCCAGGGTGTAGGGAAGTAAGAATTGGAATGGCTAGTCCCAAGAAAATCCCCAAGACATGCTTTATTTCTTTAAACATTGGCACATTTTAAAAAATCCCTAAAAGGACAGGGTTTCTTTACTAGAGAAAAGGCTTAACATACAAACCCACAGGTAGATACAAAACCTCGGTAAAGTACAGAGTTGATATGAAAGCGTTTGCTATGAGTAGGAATGGAGTAACCAGGTGGGGGTACAGGAAGAAAACATTTCTCTCCCCAAAAGCTTTCTTCACCTTGACTCTTTCCCAAGGACTGGCTTTGCCCATGGGGGGTTTCTGACTTCTCCTCACGTTGCCTAGAGCACTGACCAATGCTTCTTGCCCATTCAGGAGCCCGGCTTGCTCATGACCTCTGCTTCGAGAGGGTGAATGTGGCAGGGGACACCTATGGGAACTGTGGGAAGGACATGAATGGGAAACACAAGAAGTGCAGCATCAGGTAATGACCACTGGGCGGACCCCGTGGGATGAGGGGTAACAAGGCAATTCCTTCTGTGTCCTCCTCACTCCTCCCTCCTACCAGCTTGGCAGCCCGGGAACTGGACTATAAATAAGTCTCTCAGTCGGTTGTTGGACAATGCCCCATTCAGCTTGAGGAAGTCTGAGGGAGGGTGCGGATGGCAATGCTTCCTAGAAAACCCATCAGACTTCCTTTTAGGATTTCTTACAGTAGGGCAGGGAATCGGCCTTCTTGGGGTCATTTCTGCAGGATGGTAATTACACCATCATCTGAATAACCCATCATTCATTCACTCAGTCACTCATTAATTCATTTATTTACACCCTCATCTGAATAACCCATCATTCATTCACTCAGTCACTCATTAATTCATTTTTCATTCATGTCAACCATTCATCCACCTATCCACTCTCTGTGGAGGGTGTACCATGTGCCAGATACTCTGCTGAGTACATGGAACTTTTAATGAACGATGTAGCATGATAATGGACACATGATCTTAGTGGGTGCATGTGGTTTCCTTTGGGAAGTTATGCCTAAGTGGAGATCTGGACAAATTATCTCATCAATAGGGTGGGGAATGGTGCTAGTCCCTGGGAGGAGTGTCCTCCCGGGCAGAGATGAGAAGAGAAAAAGCGGTGGTCAGTAGAACTGATAACAATTTGATATGAACTATAATGTTGGGGTGCAATGGAAGAAGGGGCTGCTGAGAAATGGGACTGGGTAGTTAGGCAGGGACCAGATCATAAATTCCTTGAAGACATGGCTGAGAGATAGTGGACTTTGGCTTGAGAGCAATTTAGAAATTAGATTCTAATGGGGCAAGACTGGAGGCAGAAAGATCAGTTTCCTGGGGTCCAGATGAGAGAGGACGATGATGTGGTTGCAGCATCTCAGTGCATGGAGTGCAAGGACCATAGGGGCAGGTTGCTCAGTTCTGGCCATTTTCCTGGCAGGAAAGAGGACATCCTAAGGCCAGTGCTCCGGCCTGGATCTGCTTGGGGACAAGGATCCTGTTTCTTTCCCTTTGTCTAAGTCCACCTGGGGTCTCTCCTGGTGGGCCCCTAGAGCATGCCCGTTGCTCCTTTGCCCTTTCCCCATGCTTGCAAGCCTGCTGTCCTGCTCAAGCAAAACTTAGCTCTTCTGTGCCCAGTTCCTTCCCAGCCTCTGATTCCACCTCCTTCTCTCTTGGACCCAGGGATGCCAAGTGTGGGAAGATCCAGTGTCAGGCTTCTCAGTCCCGGCCCCTGGAATACAACGCTGTGGCCATCGACACCACCATCACCATCAACGGGAGGGAGGTCCAGTGTCGGGGCATCCACGTCTACCAAAGTACCGACGAGGAGAATGACATGCTGGACCCAGGCCTGGTGCTGACGGGGACCAAGTGTGGCTACAACCATGTGAGCCTCTCCCTCCAGCTTTACTCGTGGTTTGGGCTGCAGAGGACTGAGGAGCATGAACTCAGGAGGGAGGATGCCTGAGCTCAAACCCCAGCCAGCCCAACACGGCTGCGCTTCCACAGGCTAGCTTCTGTCCTCTTCACTTTAGTCCTCATCATTAATACCAGGGAAGCTTGGGGGAAATAGTGGCACCATCTCAGAGTTAACTATGAGAATGCAACTATTAAAAAAAAACCATAGAATGCATTTTGTATAGCACCTGGCACAGAGTAGACTGCTGTCACCATCATCATTATTTTTAAATGTTAATATTAAAATTAGTGCCTATTAGCATACAATTAAGAAACTAATATATACCAGCATATAATAATACAAGATGTAACAACACGTATTTATTATATTATTAGATATTTATATTATTGTTTTAACAATATAATACTTGTTGTTTTCTCGCTAAGCACGAAAGTAAAAGTTGAATTTAACTGCTCTCCAGCCCTTTGCTTTTTTTGGTTTTCGAATTTTCACTGTAATGCATAAGCTGTTGCCGGCTGACTTATCGAGTCCCCTAGGTCCTAGGTGCAAAGCCCCCAGTCTTCTGTCTGTCGAGCAGGGTCCCCTTGCTTGTTCTGATGGTTCGGTCTCCTCACTGCAGATTTGCTTCGAGGGGGAGTGCAGGAACACCTCCTTCTTTGAAACCGAAGGCTGTGGGAAGAAGTGCAATGGCCACGGGGTAAGTGTGCCCAGGGTTCTAGGGCTCCTCCGCTAGTGTCCCCGCTGCAGGCCCTGTGGGAGGCGGGAGCTCTCCAGGGTGCTGACACCTCTGCCCGGCCCTCCCTGGCTCCAGGTCTGCAACAACAACCAGAACTGCCACTGCATCCCAGGCTGGGCCCCACCCTACTGCAACACGCCGGGCTTTGGGGGCAGCATCGACAGCGGGCCCATGCCCCCCGAGGGTGAGTGCCTGACCTGCCCACCTTTGTGAGGAGATGTTGGCACCAGGAGGGGCAGGTGGCATATTGCAAAGGGATAATCCATCAGCTTTATTATCCTGATTTTGTAGATGAGCGAACAAGAAAAAGAAGGGGTAGGGGGGGAGGGACAACTGAGGCTGGCAGCCCGGTGTAGGGCTCAGCTCAGTTGCTCTCTGTCTTTTCTATGGAGGAGGGTGAACCCTCTTAGAGAGGGAGATTAAGGCAGACCATAGGTTACTGCATGATCTCACCCTTTTGGGGGTAGGTGACAACCAGTCCTCCTCGGCCACTTAAAAATAATCAGGAACCTGGGGCACATTCTAGTGTTTTAGATTCCCTTGGATGAACAAAGCTTAACATGGAGAACCAGACACCCAGAAAAATGTACAGTGTTTTCCTGGAAATCTCAAAGATGCCAGCCCTTTGGTTCCCAAGCTTTTTTAAAATATATTTTGATGATAGCATTTAAGTTCAGTAATACACATTCACTGCGAATCAAATATCTGAGGAAGAATGGGAATATGTTGCTTGGAACCCACTGCGGTCGCCCAGGCAGCGTCTGCGTCTCTCACCGGCTCTGTTCTGGAAGGCGTAGGTCCCGTGCTGGCTGGCGTGTTCTCGGCCCTCTTCGTGCTGGCGGTGCTCGTGCTGATGTACTACTGCTGCAAGCAGGACAGCAGGCTGGGCCAGCTGAAGGCCTTTGCCCTGCCCTCCAAGTTGAGGCAACAGTTCAGGTATGATGGGTTGCCACCAAGACTTTGGGGTCCCTTCTGGGTCATAGCGCTTTCTGTGGCGGTGGGTCTAATTCAGGGAAGGTCAATGCAAGGTGCATGCAGCCCTCTCCCCTTGGCCATGCCCCAAGACCACAGCAGACCATGCTTGTCGACTTTATGTATTCTCTGCGGGGCCTGGTCATCAGTCAGAATCCTTCTCAGCAGAATGCTCCGAATCAGTTAAAGTTGAAGAACTTCATCCACCCTTTATCTAATTGATTTGTTCCCCATTTTAAAGAGCAGGAAACTGAGGCAACAGAGAAAGAATGACTAGCCCAGGACACTCAGATGGGGGGCTGGGCATCAACTCAAGACAAACACTAAGGTTTTTTTTAAGCAGTTCAATATTGAAGATGTCTAGTCTCTGAGTCCTGTATTATATTACACTTGTCCTACAGGGGATTTTAAAGTCCTGGTCCTTCTGAATCGATGCCCTAAGGGGGATTAGTTGATGGTTGATGACATCCTGAGTCTCCTTGAGGGAGAAAGGTTTTAAATGGGTGAAGAGAAGATGCTGAGGACAACTCTGGTTTGAATAAGGCCAACTCTTATTCCCTGGGAATTCTCCGTTGGCCACATGTCTATACCTAGGGAGCTGGGGTTCAGGGGGACCAATCCCATTTTCTCAGAGCAGACTTTGGGGAGGATTTAGCTGTTTACTGGCCATGCTCGGGTGAGAGGGAACTCAGGCACTGACCCTGGATGATCACCCCCATTTCTTCTCCCCCCCACAATCCTTGTTACTAGTTGTCCCTTCAGGGTGTCTCAGAACAGTGGAACTGGACATGCCAACCCAACATTCAAGTTGCAGACCCCCCAGGGCAAGCGAAAGGTAAGGACTTTGCACTTGGAACTTGGCTACTTTTCCTTTATCATCAGGACCCTCCTGGGTTTTCCTAAGAGCCTCTGTGGTTTGTGACGTTGATAATAAAAATCCCCGGTGGCTTGACAGGTTGCATCTGGCCTCGGGGATCCTAGGGATTTAAGAAGCCACCCAGTTCTCCCTCAGCCTCCGGTCTCATAGGGCACCCCTGAGTTTTGTTTTGTTTTGTATTTATATTTCTTTATTGATTTCAGAGAGGAAGGGAGAAGAGAGAGATAGAAACATCAATGATGAGAGAGAATCATTGATTGGCTGCCTCCTGCATGCCCCCCACTGGGGATTGAGCCTGCAGCCCAGGCAGGTGCCCTTGGCCAGAATCGAACTCGGGACCCTTCAGTCCGCAGGCTGACGCTCTATCCACTGAGCCGAGCCGGCTAGGGCTACCCCTGAGTTTTTAAGTGCGTTGAGAGTTCCTTTGTCTCAGATGTTCCTTGTCTTATGCATGCAGATGATCAACACCCCCGACCCCCCTCGGAAGCCTCCGGTGCCCCCTCCGGACTATCTGCAGAGCAGCTCCCCACCTGTGCCATTGCCAGCACATCTCCTCAGGACTCCTAGGAACCCCCCTGGGGCCGGACCCCAAGTAGAGCGCAAGGAGTCAGCCCGGAGGCCTCCCCCAAGCCGGCCAATGCCCCCCGCACCAAATTGCATCCTCTCCCAGGTAAGTGGATGCTCAGCAAAAAGCTGGGGACATTGCTTTGAAGGCCACTGACCATGGGGGGTGACCGAGGCTGGGAAGGGGGAACTCGCTAAGTCTGAGGTGACCGCCTCTTCTGCGTTCTGGTAACTACAGGGTAAGCGAGAAGAGTCTGGAGATATATATATATGCTCCCAGCAGCCCCTAAACTACAGAGATCTCCTCCCTGGGTGGCCTCTTGTATGACAGGTCACTACCCACCCATCTTCCACACCAAAGTAACTTCTCCCAGTTCCCCGCGGTCATCCTCCCTTCTCTAGGGCTTTGCAAAGGCTGTTTCCGCTGCTGAATGCCCAGCTACTCTTCCGCCTCAGGTCTCCCCTCAGATGCCATCTCTCCCAGGAGGCCTCCTCTGACCCCGGAAGCCTGATTATGGCAGCCCCCGACTTCCCTCATCTCTGTAATTACCCCACCAAATTGCACCTGTGGGTGCCGTCCACTAGTCAGGAAGCCTGAGGAGGGGTGTGCCGTGATGCCTGGCTCACGGAGGCCGGTCGGGGGGTGAGTGGGCCTGGGCTGTATTCCCACGGGTGCCCTTCGGAAGCCGAGCAGCCCCGCCCGGCTGCCTGTTTACCCGGCGCCTGTGCTCTGAGGCTGCAACTGTACCTCCTGGCAGAAGTTCCCGCAGGCAGACCCAGATGTTTCCAGGGCGGTGGCCGGCCTTCCCGAGCCAAACTGTATTTTGGGTGTGACCCCACCGTGGAGCGGGGGATTTGCTTATTTTCCTCCTGGGGCTGCTTTTCTTGGGCACAGTCCAGAGGGCATCTCGGGGGCCCAGCCTGTCTCTGAACCTGGGACTGGCGTTGGCACCAGGTCTCAGGGGGCCCCTGGGACACAGGCAGTGTCACCGTTGGGCAGAGATCAGAGCGCCGGGTTTGGTTCTCTGATAAGCTGAAACTGGGGTGGGGGCGGGGTGGGTGGGAGACTCTGTGTGGACAGGGAGGGAGGAAGGGGAAAGACTGGCAGAGAGGAGGGCAGGAGATGAGAGCGCATCAGTCTGCTTGGGCAACCATAGCAAACATCACAGGCCAGTGGCCTAAACTACAGAAATCTATTTTCTCACAGTCTAGAGGCTACAAGTCCATGATCCAAGTGCCAGTAGATTTGGTTTCATCTGAGGCCTCTCTCCTTGGCTTCTCCCAGATCCTCATACATCCTTCCTTCATGTATGTGCCCCCCATGTAACCCTGTGTCCCACGGCCTCTGCTGAGGACACCAGGGGGATTGAATTAGGGCCTCGTTTTTAACTTACTCACCCCTTTAAAGACAGTTCCATTCTGAGGTATGGGAGGTTAGGGCTGCAACATACGGATTTGAAGGGGCACAGTTTAGCCCATAACAGAGGGGGTACAGGAGAGAAGGGGAGCAAGAAGGGAGAAAGCAGGGCAAGCGACAGGGTGTGGAGGGAGTCCAGAGGTGCGGGAGGAGAGATGGAGGGAGCCGTCTGATGAGACAGCTGTCCCTGTGGCCCCCACACTGGAGGTTGTTGAATAAAGATAGTGTCAGTCTTACCCCAAGGCATTGAGCTGCAGGGGTGAGGCACCAGGGGCGAGGTGTTAATGTTAAATCAGATGGTCTGGGGCACCAGGGGCGAGGTGTTACTGTTAAATCAGACGGTCTGGGATGGCCTTATGGAGAAGGTGATAAAACATGAAGGTACCACAACAGCAGAGAGGAAAGAATTCCTGTTCATTGTGCCCCTCAGAGCTAACCAGTCATTTTCCCGCTTTATTTTTATTTGCACAAAGGATGCACATACATGGTCCCGCGGGAAAAATTACATGTGCTCCTGAGTGAACGCCCTCCGCACTCACATCCCCATCCCTAATCTCAGTTATCAGTGTGGTCTGTGTCCTTCCTGCCTCTCTTCCGTATAGTTATATTTACCCCAGGGACGGGTGAGAGGCGGTGGTGGCCGGTTTTCCGTGAACTCGCCTCTGCAGCTTAGACTAGTAGGTCAGCTCACAGTGACTCCTGGTCATCTTTCCACATTAGCACCTATCGGCCTACTTCATCCCTTTGACATGCTGCTTCCTAGGTCACTGTATAAATGCAGTCATTTGTCTATCCATGGAAATTATGATCATTTATGGTTTCTTCGGCTGTCACAGTGACATTTCACTTTTGTGTATCTGTGCCGGTGGTTCTCTCACCTGAGTCATATGAAGTGGGAGGGCTCGATAGGAGAATGGTTCTTTCTTTTTAAATATATTTTATTGATTTTTTTTTACAGAGAGGAAGGGAGAGGGATAGAGAGTTAGAAATATCAATGAGAAGAAACATCCATCAGCTGCCTCTTGCACGCCCCCTGCTGGGGATGTGCCCGCAACCAAGGTACATGCCCTTGATCGGAATCGACCCTGGGACCTTTCAGTCCGCAGACCACTGAGCCAAACCGGTTTCAGCAAGAGAATGGTTCTTTCTCGTGTTCATAGGTGCTGCTGACTTGCTCCCCAAGGCTTTTTCCTGAGCGTTAGCACACAGATGTGCACACAGCTTCTTTTTACCTGGCACCGCATGGGAGAGCATGTCCCCTTCCCCCCGACTCTGCTCCAGTATAACGGCAAAACCTTTGGGACAGGCCCCTCCAGGCTGTGATGAGGCTTGTGGCTTTCTCCCCAGGACATCTCCCGGCCTCGGCCGCCTCAGAAGGCGCTCCCGGCGAACCCCGTGCCAGGCCGCAAGAACGTCTCCCGGCCGGGCGGTGCCGCCATCCTGCCGCCCACCGCCGCGGGCCGCCCTCAGCAGTCCTGGCCTCTGTTAGCTCCTGCCCCGAAGGTGAGTCCGCGGAAGCCCTCAAGGTCCAGCTGAAGCCAGAGGCTCCGGGGCCAAGACTGTGATGGAGGAAACACACCGAGTTCACGCTTCCTGTCGGAGGGCTGAGCTTCTGAACCGAGGCCAGGGACAGAAGCTGCGTGTTTCTCGGTGCCTGTGTGGCTGTCCCTTCAGCAGGGGGGATAGGGGTCTTTTTGTTTCATGTGGAAAGTGATGCTTAGGAGCCTGCACTCTGATGGCTCCACAGCGGGGTCTGCACCCGACTGGCTGGGTGGCCCTGAGCAAGTCGCTCTCCTGAGCCTGTTTCCTTTCCTGGAAAGAGGCAACAAGAAGCAGCCCCCCTTTTCCTCCCCCCCTCCCCCCGGCTGCCATGAGGCCAAGGCAGTTCACGGATGTAGACTGCCGGCCTCTGGAAGGATGTGCACAGGGACTCCTCCTCCTCCTTCCCGGGCTGACCTGCCCTCCAGCTGCCAGGCCTGGGAGTCGCAGCACGGGGGAGGGGAGGAAGCTGGCTGGCTCCCTGTGTTCCCAGGGGGGCCCGGGAAATCTGTGGGCTGAGCTTCAACTCTGCGGGGAGGAAGGGAGATGGCTTGTCAGCTCGGGGTGGGGCACCACCATGCGGCGTTATGTCATGGGAAACCGTTCCTCTGTCATGCGTCTGACCTGTCCACACCCCAGGGGACACCACCAGTCGCAGGTAGCTGATGCCTGTCCCCCCCCTCCTCCCCGCTCCCTCTCTTTCCACAGTTTCCTGACTACACAGCTCAGAGGACTGGGTGGATGACTAACTCAAGGATCTAGACCTGTCCAAAGGGCTGCTCCCTTTCCCGGGACTCTCGCCACCGCAGCCTGGCCGCCTCCGAGCCCTCCTCCCAGACCACCGCATCTCCGAAAACCTCCTTCTCGACTCATCGCCTCCCCAGCCTCCTCGGAGGCCCCGAGTCCCCGTCATCCAACGGCCTCCAAGTGTTGTTTTGTGCAATATACAGCCCTGAGGGGGGGAGGGGAGGCCCTCGGGAGAGGATGGCCGGCAGCTTCTCCTCCAGCCTCCCTTCAGCGGCCCCTCCGCCCTTCAGGTCAGGACTGAGCACGGAGGAGCCGGGCATCCTCGCCCCATGGTGGGAGGTATGCACGGGAGCTTCCCAGGGCTGGTCTTCTGGAAGGTCCCTGGCTGGATGGGGGCTGGGAGAAAGCCATCCTTCGTAGTTCCGAGACTGAGGGTCAAACCAGCCGCTGCTGTGTCCCTGCCCGGGCTTGGTGGGTGTCACAGCTTCTGGCTCTGCACCCATCGAGGAATAGGTCTAGTTCCCTCCTGGGCCCTCCCCCCTCCCTCATCCCCTTATTTCTCGGGTCTCGCCGACTCTGACAGGTACTAGTTGTAGGCAATGTCGACAGCAGGGGGAGCACCAGGCCTCCCCTGAGCCGTAATGCCAAAGGTTTCGACTCCGGACTCACGGTCATTCTTGATTGCCATCGTCTCCTGCACGTGCTCAGTGGAAACCGCTTTCCCCCCGCTTGGACCCGCCCCGTGAGGTGCTGCGGGGAGTGGGCCCACAGCAGTCCTGACTTCCTGGGAACCTGGTGCTTGTGTCCTGCCTGAGGGTTCGACCCCGTCGGTTCTCACAGGTGTTGACCAAATGGACTCGGGCCCTGGCTGTGGGGGCGTAGCTTCATTTCCCATTGTGTTTGGTGACTTCAGCAGGGTGCGCGTCTCCCCCTTACTCCCTGACCCAAATCTAAGCAAGGTCCCTAGGGGCAGGGACGGCAGCGGGTGCAGTGACCTAGGGAGCATACGTCCTAGGAACCCCCAGTCTGTGCCTAGGGCTGGTCACGGCCCTCGACAGAGCAGCCCTCTCTCTAGAGGTCCCCAAGAAGCAGCCATCGGCCGTCTCGAAGGACGAGTGTCAGAGCTGGCGCCAACGAGGCGGTTTGGGCTCTACCTTCCTTGCGTTCTCTCTGGCCACTGCCTTACCTGCCCTCCCAGAGAGAACTCGGAGCCTCTCCGAGCAGGGAGGGAGGGCTGTGTGGTGCTCTGTATGGTCAGACCACTTGTTGCTGGAATGTTCTCTGGGACTGCCACCCCCAGGAAGGTGCTCTTGGAAACCTCAGTGCACAGAAGAGACTTGAGCTCTCGCCCCCGACCCCTTACGGTTCTCTGCACACAGCAGGTGCTCAGTGGATTGGGTTTGTAGGCCATGGGGGGGGAGGGGGTCTGCACCTGGGGACATACATCGGTGGGTTTAGAAGGTCTCAGGGAAATGGGGTCTCTTCCCTCAGGTAGTCATGATGTTCACACCCCGTGTCTCCCTGACATGGGCCCTGGTGGCCCCCCATAGCCAATTTCTGCCTTCCTTGTCTGTCAGTGAAGTGTGGTACTGCAAACGTCCAGGCCTCAATGCTGGGTCCCAGAAAGGTAAAGAACAACCCCCTGCAAAAAAAAAAACCCACAAAATCACCCTGAAAGCCACCCCTTGGCTCCAGATTCTCCTGTGGCGTGTCCAGCTTCTCTCCCTGGCGCCAGGGGGCAGACGGCCCTGCCGGGGAAACATCACAGCCCTGCGGCTGCTTGAGCCTTCTGAACCTGAAGGCCACTCTCCCTGGAGCCACAACCCAACGAGATCTGGGTGGTTGCGTTTCTTGTTTTTGTTTTGTTTTTTGTTTTCCACTATTGCCACCTCCATCCCATAAAATTGTACTGTGAACTGGAAGATGGTAGGGTTTTTTTAAATTTGGTAGATTTTGAGCAGCCGCTTCTGTTGGCTGTTTCACTCTGGGCTCTGTTTACGGGGCCAGGAGTCGCCACTCTGGCAGGCCACGGTGGCTGCCCAGGAGCAGAACCGGCCATGCCGCGCCCCCTTGCCCGCCTGTGCCCATGTGCTGCAAAGATACATCCGGACCCAAGGAAGGAGGGGCTGTGTTTGAAAGGATCACTGCAAGGCTGGGAAAGGGGGTATTTCAGCCAGGAGAATGCGCAGGCAAGCTGTTGCCAGGCCTGCCGCCTCCTAGAGCTGCAGAGGAAAGAGGCCTCTGCTTTCACCGGGAGGAGTGGAAGAGGTGTGTTCGGGGACCATCTTGCGCTCGGCCTTTTGGGGGAAGAGCTGTATGTTGGGCTGAGTGTGGGTCCAGGCTTAGAGGCCCATGGGGAGGAGAGAGGAGCGGAGCTAAGGTTTCATGGACTGAGTTAACCAGCGCTTTGTTCAGATGGAGCTGCGTATAAATCTTTTTTTAAAGCTAACTTAGCCTTCTGCCAGTTTTACAACCTTGGAAATGTTTTCCTTACGAGCCTGGGAGCCATCTCTGAAATGTACACCTCAGGGGACCTCAGGGAGACAGCGCCTGGCTCCCTGCCTGTCTCGGTGGGAGCGTCAGGCGGGGCACAGGGCTCCAGGTGCCGGCCTGGGTTCTCTTTGACCTTGTTTACTTCTCCCTGTAAAAGAAAACCCTTTCGCCCCAGCTCTGAGACGCTCCCTGGTCTCTCGGGATTGCAGTAGCCCCTGGCCCCACTGCCCTTGCTGCCTCCTGCAGGAATCCTTTTGAATACAGCCTCCCCTTACCCATGTCATGGCAGAGGGGATGGCAGGCTTGCATATTTAAATTGGGGACCAGTTCTGCAGTCAGTGACTGCGTGAACTGTGTGTATAGTAAGTCTGCTGGACACCCCAGGAAGCCACGGGTATGCCGACTAGAAAGGTGCTAAGAGGGGTTCTGCAGAATCTAAGCCAGGCGCCCCCAAAGCTCCCCTTCCCCGCATCCTCTCACACCATCCACTGCGTGTGCGTGTGTGTATGTGTGTCTGAGATCCAGGGCAATGTGAATTTTCTTTGATATGGGAGATTGTTCATAGGAAACAGATCATCTTCTCTCTCTCGTCCACCTAGTAATTGTTTACAGTATTTGTACATCTATGCAAAATACTTGAATGGGCCATGGTGCCTTTTTCCCGTGTTTGTATTTAATTAAACTAAATGGTCCTTTGAAATGTTTGGGTTGCCTATTTCTTGTTTGTTTGAATGTCGCACTGCTCAACCTGGAGAGGATCTGTCGCCTGAGGCTCCTCAGGAGAGGGCCCACAGAGAGCACAGCCCGCAGCCTTAATGGGAGAAGCTGGAGCTTACACAAGCCTCGGGCTGCCCCAGACCAGTCGGAGGGGCTGTCAGTCTGCACTTGGACATAGGCTGGTCTAGTTTAATTAGGTTCTGGGTCAGGAAAGGTATGAATGATCCTGGGGTTCCCTGGTATGAGTTTAGGAGGCAGCTGAGACCCTCTGTTCTCATCTTAATTGCTAGGGATCCTACACTTCAAAAGAGTCAAAGAGAGAGGACTTGCCTCTGTCTATTGGTCTGGGGTTGCGGGCAGGGCTGGGGGTGGGGTGGGGTGGCGGAGGGGGATGCTTTCAGACTCCAGAGCTCATCCATCAATGCTTCCCACACCATGAAAGGATCCCGCCCTCATTCCCTCATTGGACTCACTTCAAGTTTGAGGCTCTGACAGACACAGGATCCGCATAACCGTGATAGCAGGAAGCATTGACAGTGCTTACCCCAGCGGGGCTCTGAGTGCTCCTTCGCCTCATTTCTTCTTCGCAGCAGCCCTGGGAGGGTCCTTGATTCTGATCCTGCTTTTCTAGTGATGAGTTTGTCTAAGGACCTCAAAGGCGTCAAACACAAGGGCCCTGCCTACTGCAGTGCCTGCTCATGAAAGCCCCACCAAACAGCCCTGCCTGCCTAACCCCCACCATCAGAGCCAACCACTGTTCAGACACTGAGCCTGGCTGCCCAGACCTGGGTTCAGGTTCTGCCTCTGCTCTTGCTAGATGTGTGAGAGGGGGTACATTCCCCCTCTCCTTTTAATGCAAGTGGGAATAACGCTGCCTTGGGAATGCCGTGCTCATTAGCAAAGTGCCCTGCGGGAGGCCATCCAGCGGGGGCTGACTCAGATTAAGTGCTCAGAGCTGAACATGGGGTTCGATTAGAACTTACTCCGGGTTGAGAGCTGGTCCCCCAGAGAGTTTGAACCCAGAAGAACTATTTGGAATGGTATTGTTCCTTCAATAAAGGTTTTTATGAGTCCCAGCTATGTGCTTAGGACAGTGGTAGAAAAACCTCGGCTCGAGAGCCACATGTGGCTCTTGGGCCCTTGAGTGTGGCTCTTCCACAAAACACATGCAGACGTGCACATACAGTGCGATTGAAGGAGTACCCTAATTAAGTTAATAACAATGTACCTACTTATATAGTTTTAAAATTTTGGCTCTCAAAAGAAATTTCAATCGTCGTACTGTTGATTGGCTCTGTTGACTAATGAGTTTGCAGACCACTGGCTTAGGACATCCATCCGGGCCTTGGTGTTCACTCTGTACTCCGAGGCGGTGATAGCACAGATCACAACATGAGCAGAGTAATGTCAGACTGTGCCTGGGCGTTAAGACTGCAGACTTGGAGCCAGATATCCACGTGGACTCTTCCTGGCTGTGTGGCCTTGGGGGCGATTTCTTAGCCTCTGACTGAGACCTTTCCTCATGTATAAGATGAGGATAAAAAGATATCTGCTTTGAGGATTTGGGAGGACATAAAGAGAATTTATGCAAAGCTCTTAGCATGCCATAAGGGCTCAGGCATCTTCTACTGACTCTGTTCCCTAATCAGCCTTCCGCTGTAGGAACTTGCTTGGAAGCCACAACCCTCCTGAGATCGGGGACGGGCTTCCCAGCACCAGAGGGACCAGGGTGATTCATTGTTCTGTGTCCAAGGAAGGCTAAGACGCAAGTTTAAAGTAAACACACTTGAAGGTCTTTATTCCTGACCCTGCAGACCACACTCAGGGCCCTCAGATGACTGCCATTCCCAAGATGGAACACGTTGCATTGATTTTAGTTGCAGACAGAAATCCACATTCCTTAACAACTGGGGACTTGAGGCTGGAGGTGCAGGAAGCCAGCTTGTTGGTCAGCTGCACCTTGGGAGCTCCAAGGCCAGCAAGAGACTGGCCTGGGCTTGGCTGCACCGGCGGTGGGGGGTGGGGGAGAGGGTGGTATGTAAACACAGGGCACAGCAGGGGGCTCTCAGGGGAGGTGGTGCCCCAGCTCAGGGACGGAAGGTCCACTCCTCCCTCTACAGATACTTGGCTCCATTCAATAGTCCTTGTACCAACTCACACTCTCCTGCAGCTGAAAGGGAAGGATATCAAGGATCTCTCCAGCTGCTCCTGTTTTGTGAATGTCTCTGGCCAAGTGTGAGGGGACCAACAGCAGTCCCCAAAGCAGGTGGTATTGGAGCATCATGACACGCTGCTTCCCAAGTGGGCAGCTCATCAGGGGAACTGGGACCTTGGTAGCAAGCTGGTCCACAGCCAGATGCTCCCGTGCCAAGCCTACACTCCACTTTGGTCACTGAAGTTCAAAGCTGGAGGCCAAGCCTCTAAGGCTGGAGCCCAGAAATTACCCAGAGCCCTCTCCGCCTGGGGAGTTGGTTGGGCACCAAAGTAAACACAAAAGTTAGCTCCTGGGTTTCCATGGAGCCAGTGGCTGCTTCCTGCCAAATCCTGACTTTGCTCTTCGCTCTCCCCATCTTCCAAATATTTTGTTTCATTCCTCGAAGAAAAGAGAAGTGTATCTGCCAATAGCTTGACAGGGCACGTTTAAGAGCAGTGCAATTCTCTGAGGCAGAAGGACACACTGGTTTGGCCAGCAGAGCTTGGTTGCGAAGCATCTTTTGTTGAGTGGTTGTCGCTTTGCTTGGAATTCTGAGATAACTGCCTGAGATAACACCTCAGTGACGGACTCCTTAGGATGTAAGGAGAGAGGAAAGGGGCAGGCATGAGGGAGGAGGCCATGGGAACGAAGATGCTGACCTCCTGACCGGGAGTACTTGGGGAGTGGGCTGATGGAAATGTTTCCCTGAGACGTCAGGTGACTTTCACAGTAAGAAGGTCAGTTGAGGTCTTACTTGTGTCTCCAAAGAAAGAGGAAGCGGCAAAAGCAGCAAGACATTTTTTTCCTTAGCTGTGTCTCTGGACAGGGAGGCATGGCGATCGCCCTGAGCCTCGTCTTTGGGCTGAGGAACGGCGAGTCAGTCTCAGGAGATGGTGCTGAGGATTTCCTGATGACCAACGTCTCAGGGAAGTCCTTAGACTGTGCTACATTCAACAGGTCAGAGTCTGTCTTCTTCCCACCCACATACAGACGGCACCCAGGAAACACGTGGGAAGGGAGGTCCTGCTGGTAACAGTGTGAGCAGGGCGTCTGGTCACTGAGGCTGTGACCCCAGGAAGTTCTGTCCCCACCCCTCAAGGGGTACGAGTTTTCCTCAGTGGGAAGCAGCGATGAGGTATAAATGAACATCTCAGAAAAGAGAGCCCATCAGTAACAGCTGTGCTGAAAATAACTTCCCGCACCGAGAAGTCCGGCTATTCCATGGGGCTCATCCTCACTCGGGGTCCCTGAGCTTTAAGAATGGACGATGAATACTTTGGGCTTCTCTTCTGGGGACGGGGTCGTGGAGAGTTCTATATTGTCCACGAGGACGTTCTTGTCTTCGAGTCTCAGGACAGTGGGCTCGGGGGCAGGGGCTGGGGTGGGGGTTTTGTGCATGTGGGGCAAGCGTGTCTGGCTCATGTCCAGGTCTCTGAAAGCATGAAGCATGAACACACCCAGGATGATGGTGACGAAGCCCGAGAGGGTGCCCACGATGTCCACGGCGGACATGCTGTGCCACTCCTTGAAGAGGATGATGGAGGAGGTGACCACGACAGTGGTGAAGAACACGTAGTAGATGGGGAACACCAGCGAGGTGTTGAAGATGTCCAGCGCCCTGTTGAGGAAGTTGACCTGAGTGCTGAGCGACAGGGCGAGGATGAGGGACAGGATGTAGGGGAGGGGGTGTCGCACGACGGGCATCCCTTGGAAGAAGTTCTTGATGGTGATGCCCAGGCCCTTGACGGCAGACACCGAGAAGGCCCCAATCACAGAGCAGATGATGATGTAGACGAGGATGTTCCTTTGTCCGTAACGTGGGGCGATGACGAAGATGAGGATGAGGCAGAAGACCAGCAGCAGCACAGCAAACACGATGTACCCTTCGGAGGAGAGGGGGACAGAGAAAGCCCAAGGCTGTGGTTTCCTCATTTGTAAACCAAGGCTAATAATAAGACCTTCCTGGGGAGGGTGGGTGGGAAGGGATCAACCAATGAACTTGTATGCATATATGCATAACCCGTGGACATAGACAATGGGGGTGGTGAAGGTGTGCGGGTGGGAGGGGGAAGATGGGGGTGGGGAGGAGCAGCGCACCCCTTCACAAGGCAAATGAACCCACTGGAGGCTTATTTTAATTATACATCAAAATGATGGCAATTCGTACTCATTATTCCATTTCTATTCCTTGAGCCATACAGAACAAATCTATTCCTTTTTCCTTTTGTATATCAGGGGTGGGAGGGGAGGATGGGAGCGAGCTGGAAGAGGTTAATGGGCGGGGGAGGAGGACCTATATAATACTTTTAACAATAAACATTAAATAAAGACCTTCCACAGAGAGCTTTTCTCATAGGATTAAATGAGATAATGTATGCTGTAAGACACAACGTGTTGAAACACAATCCCCAAAGTAATGATATTTGGAGGTGGGACCTTTGGAAGGTGATTGGTCACGAGGCTGGAGCCCTCATGAATGGGATTAGTATCCTTATTAAAGAACCTCAGGGAACTCCCTCGACTCCTCTGCCCATGGGACACAGTCGCAAGATGGTTATCCATGAATCCAGAAGTTAGCTTTTGCCAGACACCCAGTCTGCCAGCACCTTGATCATGGACTTTCCAGCCTCCAGAACCATGGGAAATAACTGCTGTTGTTCATAAGCCAGCCAGTCTACGGTATTCTGTTATAGCAGCCACAGCTGACAAAGACAACGCCGGGAGTGGGGAACCTTTTTTCTGGCAAGGGCCATTTGGATATTTATAACATCATTCTCAGGCCATACAAAAGTATCCACTTGCCGAGATTGGTTTGGCTCAGTGGATAGAGCGTCGGCTTGTGGACTGAAAGGTCCCAGGTTCGATTCTGGTCGGGGGAATGTACCTTGCTTGTGGGCACATCTCCAGTGTGGGGCGTGCAGGAGGCGGCTGATCGATGTCTCTCTCTCATAGATGTTTCTGACTTTCTATCTCTCTCCCTTCCTCTCTGTAAAAAAATCAATAAAATATATTTTTTAAAAAAGTATCCACTTAAAAATTAGCCTGCTCTGTTTGGTCAAACATCTCATTAACTCACCCCTAATGCTTTGGCAGGGCCCGACCAAATGATTTCATGGGCCTTATATGGCCCCCGGGCTGGACGTTCCCCACCCCTGGACAACGCAGATAAAGCATTCAGCACAGTGCCCGGCACATACTAAACACTGAATGAATGGGGTGGGTTTATATCAGGCTGGGACTCCTATAAGCGGGCCTTAGCACCAGCTGCCAACTTTCTCTAGCCTGCCTTCGCCTCCAGGTGGCAGCACCTGAGATGCTCCCAACCCAGTCAGCCCTTCCCCTTGGTTCACCCCCCAAAGCTTTCCTGCTCAGGGTGGAGGGGGAGGGGCTGCGGGGTAGGTGGGGGCCTGGAGCTTACCTGTGTCTTTCATCTTGGCAGCCATCTCAATGACAGTGGTGACCTTCTCCTCCTCGGGGGCATGTATCACCATCACTGTGCTGCCAGTCACACAGATGACACAGCCCAGCTTCCCCAGCAGGTTCAGACTCTCTCCCAGGAAATAGGAAGAAAGGATGGCACTGTGGGTGGGAAAGGGAGGAAGCGATGCAGCACCCAGGAGAGAAACGGGGTCTGAGCAAGTGGTCCCCGAGAACAAGAGGATGCACTCCTCTCTCACAGGGGAGCTTTTCGAGACTCCCCCAAAGCCCTCACTGGTTGAGGGTTACGGTGTGTGTGGGTGGGACTGAGGACATGCCTGGGAGCTCCTTGCACTCTCGAGACTGGAAGTATCCAAAACAGAAGATTTGGAAGAGTCCTTCAAAGCGCTCTTGTCTAACTTCCTACTCAATGAGCACGTCTTTGTAAACAGACGGCTTTCAGCCTTGGCTGTATACCTCTGGTGGCAAGCAGTGCACCCCTTCACAAGGCAAATGAATCCACTGGAGGCTCATTTTAATTATACACCAAAATGATGGCAATCCGTACTCATTATTCCATTTCTATTCCTTGAGCCATACGGATTTATTCCTTTTTCCTTTTGTATATCAATCTAAACAACCACAATAACAATTCTAGGCCTGTGTCTCAGGCCTGTATTGCGTACTACATATTACACTAGGAACTTCTTATTTACTATCTCACTAGCATCTCACGACTCCTTGAGAGGTAACATAGGCTATCCCCATTATATAGAAAACGGAGTCTCACAGGCGTTAAAATAACTTGGGAAGGTCATACGACTGGTTAGTAGCTGAGCCGGGATCTGAGCTCTAGTTCTGTCTCATGATAAAGCCTGTGGCTTTTCCTCTACACATCACTGCAGAGAATTCTCGTGATTGCCCTGAGTCTCCTCTTTCTTTTCTAGGTGAAGTACACCTACTTTCTTGCTCTTCCTAGATGATATAATTTTCATTCCACTCACATCTTCCAGAGGAGCTAGCAGAAATGACGGAAGAAGGGAGAAGGGAGAAGGAAGGGAAATTAGGCAAGAACAATATAATCGCTGGGGCATGCTTTTGTTTCTTTACAAAGGATGCTTTTAAGGTAAAAATCTGTTATCTGATGTAGGCCCATTTGGAGGGGATTAATGCCCAAGCTCCCATCTCTTCTCTAAAAAGAAAACAAACCAAAAACATTTCACCCACATGGTCTGTTCAAGAGAGCCTGGTGCCTTCGCCTGGGCAGAGGTCACACACTGGAGGACTTCCGACCCTCCCAACTTCCCACGGGTGGGAATTTGTAAATGAGTCGAATAGGCAGTTGTGATAACCCTGCTACCACAGCCAACTATGCAAGATGAGTCACAGCTCCAGTTGTTTTTGACTGTGTAAATCTTGCAAAGCTGTCATCAAGGAGTACGGAGCAGTGGAATCAGAGATGCTGGGTGTGGGTGGCTCCAATCTCCCAGGGCTCCAAGGTTAAGCCAATTCAAGGCAGCTTCAAATGGGGCTGCAGGACCCCCACAGAAGAACTGTGTTTGTGGGTCGGGAGGAAAGGGGCAATGGGAAGCACACACATTGAGTATCAATTATTCTTAAAACTAGCTAATGGCCAAAACCGGTTTGGCTCAGTGGATGGAGCATTGGCCTGTGGACTGAAGGGTCCCAGGTTTGATTCTGGTTGGGGGCATGTATCTTGGTTGCGGGCACATCCCCGGTGGGGGGCGTGCAGGAGGCAGCTGATCGGTTTCTCTCTCTCATCGATGTTTCTGGCTCTCTATCCTCCTCCCTTCCTCTCTGTAAAAAATCAATAAAATATATTTAAAAAAATAAATTAAAATAAATAAAATAAAACTAGCTAATGTTTGCAAGGCAACACAGCCCAATAGCTGAGCATCAGACTCACATTAGACTGTTCAGCTTCTTAGGACGTGCGTGACCTTGTCCATTGCTTAACCTCTCTTGGCCTCAGGTCTCCCTATTAGGAGAGATACCATCAGGCTTAAATGAGTTGCTACACGGAATTCGTTTAGAACATCTAGCATGACGTAAGCTGTTCATATATGTTAGCCATGGCTACTTTTCCATGCCAGTCTCACTATGCACTTTCTGTGCATGATCTATCTCATTTAGTCCTTGTGGCAATGCCTTCAGGTAGGTGTTATTCCATCCTCATTTAGCAGGTGGGGAAACCGAGGCTTAGAGAGGTTAAGTGACTTGCACATGGTAATGTAACTACGAAGTGGTATAGCTACGGTGAGAACTCAGGGAATGCTCATCTTGGGTTCATGCTTTTCATTTGTAAGCTTCTCCTATCGGGGAACCAATACACCGACGTGAGACGTTTGGACTGTTAGCAGCGGAAACCCTTCCCGTGGGTTTGGACTTGGCCTGCCCCTCCGTTGTCTGTTGAGATGGGGAGATGCTAGAGCCACAGGCAGCAAGCAATTCCAGGAGCCAGAGCTCCGAACAGCATAATGCCTCCTCTGGGGGCTGGGCCTGACCCACATCTCTCATTGCAAGTGGCAGTTGACTCCACTTGGCAGTCCCAGACCTCAACAAACTGAAAATAGGAAGAGCCAGGGAGAGCAAGCGAGGCGACAATAACCTGATGAGGACACTCAGCGCTCCCAGAGGTGTGATGACTGTCGCAGGAGCGAATGCGTAGGCCCCGAAGTTGGCGACTTCTCCAGCAGCCACTAGAAATGAAGGGGGAAAAGAGGCTCCAATGCCCATCTCCAGCCCAAACGAATCTGGGTGGAGACGGCTTCACTCAGTGGTGGGCCATGCAGAGAACCCCAGACTAGCAGTCCTTAAAGTCCTGATCCTTATGCTCTCTCCCTGGAGAATCTGATCAGAAGGCAAGGCCCAGGTCATCCTGATCAAACCTTTCCATGTTAAAGATGGGGAAGCAAGGCCCAGAGTTCAAAGTCACATGACATGGCTGTGGGTAGACATGATCTTATTGTTGAGGTCTCTTGGCTTCTAGTCCAGGCATAGTTAAATGTGTCTCAAGGACTGCCAATATTTGCTCTGTATCTTTAAGATAAGTTCTAAAAAGTGTTAATTATCAAGTAAAGAAACAATTACAGTTATCAATTCTCTAGGTAACAACTGGTCCATAGTCATCTTTTCCAGAAGAACTGTGAGTGGTTTCCAACAGAGAGGCAGGTGATTAGAAAGCCTGACGTTCTCAAAGGGTCCAAGTCTCCCCCATTGGCAGACTCCTGCCATGCCTCTTCTGTCTCTCCACTGGAAGAGAATGACCTGGGTCTGCCTTTTGAAAGCAGATGATAAATGGGATAGCTCTGGCTAGGACTGGCATCAAAACCCGACGTGGGGAATTATAAATGGAAAGCTGGCTAATTTTCCATTTGAAAGGATGAGGACTTAAAAGCCATAGAGGGTGGGTGGAACTGTGTGAATGTGAACATTTGGGCAAACCTTAAGTGGCAGACTAGCCTTGTTCTAAGTCAGTGGTCAGCAAACTGCGGCTCGAGAGCCACATGCGACTCTTTGACTCCTTTAGTTTTTAGCAAAGGCCAGCTTAGGAGTACCTTAATTAAGTTAATAACAAATGTACCTACCTATATAGTTTAAGTTTTAAAAAATTGGCTCTCAAAAGAAATTTCAATTGTTGTGCTGTTGATATTTGGCTCCGTTGACTAATGAGTTTGCCGACCACTGGTCTAAGTGAACCCACAGATTGCCTGTGGAATGGAGGAACTGGTTCAGAAGTACCAGCCTCTGCACAGAAAAGTCCAAGAAATGCCAACAGACAATGACATCTCCCTACATTTCAGGGGAAGTTGAGAAATTGCTCTTTTCTCATGACCAGCTCTGTGCAAACCTCTCTGGGAACAGTTGCTTTATGGATGAAAAACTGACTTGGGGTTGAGAAAGTGATCTGAGACGCAGGTACGATGTTCTTACCTGCAAAGACTCTCAGGCTTCTCCCCTGAAAACCTGGGCCTCACATTCAGGTCCCCTCCACCCTTCCTTTCATCTCTGCCTCTGCCATCCATAGGTCATTAGTGGCAAAGCCCCCACTTACTGGTGAGAAATCCGGCCCACCACATTGAGTCCTTCAGGTAGCCATAGCCTCCGTCCACTGTAGAAAGGAAGGGACACAAAGTGAGAGCTTGGCCACACTTTCTCCGGCACCGTTTGTGTCTCTGCCTTCGCTCCACAATCTCTAAAGTTCAGTGTGTGTTAGCTGTGGTTAGTCCTCCGGGCTTGCTTCTAGGCCCTTTCCTAGTGAGTTCGCCCATTCCCAAATTTTAAATACTGACTACATGCTAGTGTCCCTACTTCATGTATGTGCCTCAATTCTTTCTTCTGAGCCCAGATGTATATCTAGTTGCTTATTTGACATCTCTTGGATCTCAAACTCTGACCTAAATGAATTTTGCATGCTCTCCATCCACCCACCGAATGAAACCCGGTAGCTGGCACCTCCACGTTCCTAGCTGCTGAAGCCACACACCAGGCTTAACCCTTGACTCCTCCCACTCTCCCACTTCTGTATCCAGTCCATCCTGCTGATTCTGTCTCCAAAAAGCATCTTACATGTGTCATCTCCACGGCCACCACCCAGCTCCATTATAATCCATTCCTTTCATAGCATCCAGTGGCCTATGATTTAGTCATTCTCAGCTTATAGCTGGCCAATGGCTTCCAAATACTCTTAGGATAAAAACTATGAAGATGCTGAAACCGGTTTGGCTCAGTGGATAGAGCATTGGCCTGTGGACTGAAAGGTCCCAGGTTTAATTCTGGTCGGGGGCATGTATCTTGGTTGCGGGCGTGTTCCCAGTGGGGGGCGTGCAGGAGGCGGCTGATCGATGTCTCTTTCTCATCGATGTTTCTAACTCTCTGTTCCTCTCCCTTCCTCTCTGTAAAAAATCAATAAAATATATTTTAAAAAAATGTTTTAAAAACTATGAAGAAGTTCATAGTTTGACCCTGCTCACCTCTCCCAAGGCATCTCCTACCACTCTTCTTACTACAATCTAGCCACTCAGGTTCTATTTTATATATATATATTGATTTCAGAGAGGAAGGGAGAGGGAGAGATAGAAACATCAATGATGAGAGAGAATCATTGATCAGCTGCCTTCTGCACAACCCCTACTAGTGATAGAGCCCACAACTCAGGCATATGCCCTGACCAGGAATCGAACTGCGTGACCTTCTGGTTCATAGGTCAAGGCTAAATCACTGAGCCACGCCTGCCGGGCTCGGCCTTAAGACCTTTGCACATGCTTTTCTGTGTTCAGAATAGTCTCCTTAAGGATAATTGCCTGAATCTACACCCACTCTATAGGCCTCTGCCTGAGGGATGCTGCCTCTGAGACCTTTTTCCCTTGGGGCTCTATCATCGCACCCAGATCTTCTTCTTCCTCATGTGTATCATCTATAATGTGAATCGATCTATTTATTTTCTAGCATTTCTCCCACTAAAATGGAATTGTGTCTGCTTTGCTCACATGGTGGGCACAGAGCCTGGTCCATAGTCAATACTCAATAATATTAGCAATGATGATGATAATGGCTAGGTTAAAGATGGTTCTGTGAAGATCCAAAATTGCAAAATTTTTGTACATTCTCATTTTTCTAAGAAGGTCTTTAGGTTCCTAAAGGAGTTTAAAACCTCTCACATATACACACAAAAAAATTAACAGCTCTGAAAGCATTTTACTCTAAGGTTTGAAATCTCAGAAGATATTACATTACCGGAAAATTAAATTGAACATGTCCCAACTTGAACACATCATCTTCCCACAAACCTGCTCCTCCTGCATTATTCATCTCTCAAAACAGCACCCTCATTTCCCAGTTGCTCAAACCCTAAAGCTGGGTCATCCTTGACTCGTGTTCTTACCTTCCCCTCCAACATCAAACCCCGTAAGTTCTGCCTCCAAAACTGGACTCCACCACTTGTCTCCATGCCCACTTCTCTCTCTCAGGCCCAGACAAAGCTCTGTTGTCTCTCTCCCCTAACTGGTCTTCCAACTTCTCCCTAATTCATTCTCTACCCAGCCACCAGGAACCATCTCACATCATCAATTTCAGTCACTTACCATCACACTCAAATTCTGAAGCCCAGTTTACTTGACCAGTCATGACCTGACCCCAACACTATCTCTTCCCTGGCCATGCTCCAGCCATCCTGAACTACATTCAGTCTCTAACACCACTCATGCTCTCTCAGCTCCAGCCTTCGCACATGCTGTTCTTTCTGCCTGGAACACTACATCCTCCTTTCTCCCCTCCTCACCTTGTTATCACCTCATTATTTAGGTCTCAGCTTCTGAATTGCTTTTCCAGACAACCTCTCCTAACCCCCAAAGCCCAGGCTTCACATGCCCCTCAAAAATATTGCCATACCATCCTATTTTCCCCACGACAGCACTTAACACACAATGGAACAATTGCCTACTGTCAAGCCTGTCTCTCCCACCAGATTCAATGCCCCAGGGCACTGCATCCCAATTCCAAAGTTCCACCTGGCACACAGAAGGTACACAATGAATGATGATTAAATGAGGACATTCTTGTACCTGTGATGCCATTTCTCAAGAAATATTTCATGGGTACATGTCTTATTTTCCAAACAAGCACATCCCTGTGGACGGAATTCCATAATTTTGTGTAGCCCATAAAGGGGGTCAATATGCTAGCAAGTGAGGGCACAGTAGTGTCTGACATTGTTCCAGACAGAGGTACTTGTAGTCTCATTTGTAGGGAAGTTGTGACTTGTCTATGATGACACAGCTGATAAGAAATAAAACTGGGATTAGACCTGGGGTTTCTGATTCTTGGCCCTGAGACTCTTCCCTCTCTTCACCCCCAGTTAACTGATCCTGGGAACATCAGAATATATTGGACTGGATTCCCAATGGGGTTGACAGTGAGCCTTTTGGGCCCTTCCAGGCCAGGCTCTCAAACTGCTGCAGTGAAGGGAGGTTCACAGGGCTGTCTGAGGGTTCAGTTGCCCAGCATCTCATCTCTACCTCCCCCTACCTCCCCATCCCCTGCCCCAGGAGCCTACCAGCCCGCGTGGCCCCTGAGGCCACCAGACGCTGGAGGCCTTTCTTCTTGAGGATGACGCTGCTGCCGATGAGGAAGCTGGACAGGAAGGCCAGACCCAGGCCGACGTAAAAGCTGTAGTTCTTGGTGAACCTCTCATGCCAGCTGTTAGAGGTGACATTGCTGGGGGCCTGGGGGTTGAGGTCACCGATGATCTGGCACAAGACTTGCTGGGAGGAGCAGTATAGGGTGATCAGGGAACCTAGGCGGGAAGACCGGGGTGAGAGACATCGGTAAGCTTTAAAAATATTAGAATCAACCACCCTTTCAGACCCCATACTTCAACCATGGCCGCACCCTGGGCCCCACCTAAAAACAGCAGTTAGCATTCACCAGAGCTTACGCCAGGCTGGCATGAACGCATCAGATTCTTATAACCACCTGTCACCTAAGTGCTGTCTTTCAACCCCATTTCACAGACATGGATTTGGAAGCCCCGAGAGGTCAGGCACCTGGCCTGCGACCACAGGTGGCCTCCGAACTCCAGCACCTCGCCACTCGGCTCTTCTGATGCCCAAACAACAGGCCGGCTCCCCGAGCTCCCGTTGAGTCCCACTTCCCACCTCCACAGGCATCCCCTCCCAACCTCTGGCCTCCAGCAGCTCAGGATCACACAGGGGTTCTCCCTCCGGAGACCTCCTCACTTACATCTCCCGAGCAGCCACCGTGGAGACCCTGACAGGCAACACGAGGCAGTGAGGTTAGAGAGCCCAGAGCCCTTTTAGGCCGGAGGATAATGAAATATAAGCGTTCAGTGTGTTAAAACTGACCATTCCCAGGCCTTACTTCTGAGACCTCCCGTGCTGGTGGCCAGTGGCTGGGACTCATTTTCAGGCCTCAGAGGGACCAGTGTCTCTCTCCGATTCTGACTGTATTTTGCTTTCTGAGTCCTAGAGCCTGTGAGTCTGAATCTGCCCTCATGCCCCCCAGAGCCCTCTGCTTGCCTTTCTGGCACAAACACCGAGGACAACAGGACAAACTTGGGCCTGAGGGGCAGACCCTTAGTCCAAAAGCTAAGCTGTCCAAGTTCAAGGAACAGTACAAAGCAGAGCCAATGGCCCTCCATTGCTAGTGCTCACGTGGCCCTCTGCTATCCAGGGCTTTCCATAGACCGTCCCATCATGAAAATGGCACAGTTACCATATCCAGCATTTTAGCTGGAAAAATTGGGACCCTGATAAGTTCCAGAACCTGCCTAAGGCTACATTGCCGGAAACCGGTGAAGCCAGAATTGGACCCCAAGCCTACCTTCCGCCAAAGCCCATGCTCTCAACCACCACCCTCCCTCAAAATAGGGAGCAAGGGGGCGGTGGTGTTTCTCTTGGCCTCTTGAGGGTTATTTTAAAATAGGAACTGGTTGCCAACATTTAAAAATCAGGAGATTTCTCATGAGAATGCAGCTCTTGGTTACCTTATGGGGCAGACCTTCCCACTGGAACAATGGGCTGCCGCGGAGCACTGTTGTCCCCCGAGACAGGACAAGCTCTTTGCCAGGCCCCAGGGTCCATACCAGGCGCCCTCCAGTCATTGTTTTACGTACTCAGCCCTTGTAGGCTTTTGAATGCGTGACCTCTGGTGGTAGGTCTTTTTCTCACTGTGGCATAAAGACCAGGATCCTGAGTCAAGGATGTAAGCCTGGACCAAGCTTGCAATAACTCAAAGGCAAGCAGCTCTGGCATGGGAATACCCAGCATTCAGAGCGGCATCTTGGTGGAACTAAACAAGGGCAATGTTGACCTTTCTTTCCTGGCATAGACGCATGGGCCAACCGAGCTGGAACAGTCCTTAGAAGGCACCCGTCTAGCCCTCTTTCAGCTGGGGAAACTGAGGCCCCGAGAAGGGGAAGTGCTAACTTGTGTCACACACCCAGTGGCGGCTGGGTGTGGGACCCACCAGGGGATCCCTCTGTGTCCTTTACACTGGGCGACCTATCTTCCTGACATCAGTGTCACAATCGAGAGAAGATGAGACAAGAAGCCATCTCGGCCCCTGATCCAACTCGTCCTGATTGCTCACTCCTATTCCTCAAGAGGCAAGTCTGGGAGTGCCCCGCGCTCCGGAAATGAGCCAGAGCCTGGGAGGATGTGGGCCAAGGAAGGCGACTCCCCAGGGAAGGACAAGCCCAGCCCCACGCCACCCCCTGCCCTCCCGAAGGTGCACCTCTGGCAGGTGCAACCGCAGGCCCACGGTGGGTTTGGCTGTTTTGGAGGGGCCTGAAGCCCCCCTGGGGCACAGCACCCTACATTGGGCCACGTTCTTCCATCGGGATGAAAAGAGAGAGAGAGAGAGGGCTGAGGGCCCAAGGAAAGCCAGTCTGGGCAGGATGCCACCGGACAAGCCGGTGTGGAGCCACATCATTCCTGCTTCTCCTCCAGAATACACGAGGGCTGGGGACACGTTCCTCCCCAGGGGAAGGAGAGGCTGGAATGAACTGCCTTGCTGGTCAGGCCGACACCCAACCGGCCGGCTTGGAAAGCTCCACTGGAGAGAGGAGTTAGAACAGCCGGGGTATCCCCCAGCCGAGGCAGGTGAGAAAGCAGAGACACAGCCAGAGGATTTGAGCACAGTGCTGTGAGCATGCGTTTCAGGATCCAAAGGCCCTCGTTCTATATGCCACTTCCCCACTGCATTACCCCGAGTTTTCAGACTGTCCCGAGCTGCGGAATCTGTCTGCAGACAGTAAGGCAATCACATCACCTGTCTTCCCGGGTAGTGCTAGGAGTTCAACGGTAAGAAGTCCATGTAAAGCCAAGGGTCTTGCCTTATGGCTGTTCTTTCCCACTTTTTCCTAAAAGGTGCGTGTGGGTTTGGGGGTGCCCTCACCTGTCTTTAGTGGGCTCCAGGGAGACAGCCAGACACAGGTAGGTACTAACGTCTGAAGCAAGTATTAACATGAAAAGAAACCTGGGACCCCACACCTCTAGGTCCACCGATTGCAATCGATGCCTGCTCCCCCCTCCTCCCATTTGTCCCCCTTTCTGCCATTGTCCCTTCAGCTAGCCAGCTCCCAAGCTGGGGAAGTCAGCCAGAACCCCAGCTCCTTCCCAGGGTAGATCTGAGAAGTGGGTGAGAGACAGCTCTTACTGACCTTCCTTCACCCCCTCCCCGCACATCACCCCTCGGTTTGGGGCGCCCCTGGCAGGAGAGGATGTGAAGGAAAGGAGCGAGGGATGGAAGGCATGCAGTCCCCTGGGTTCCCCCTACCCCGCCCCCTCCTCCTCTGGGCCCTGTACCCACCGTTCTCGCAGCTGGCATGGCTGGCATTGCTGCCGGGCGGCTCCATGGGCCCTGGGCGCGCGCACCGACGCGCGCGGACGGCGCGGGGCGCCCGGGCTCGGGAGCAGGTGGCTGGGGCTTGTCCCGGGCCTGCGAGAAGCCGCCCGGGCCGCCCCAGGGGCAGGGAGAAAGGCGCGCCCCAGAAGGGGAGGGTCCCTGGGGAGGAGTCACCCAGGGTCTTGGGCAACTCTAAGGCCGGGGTCCCCCCCGCCCCTTGCACTCGAGCTGCCGCAGAGGGGCGCACGCCCTCTGGGGGGCGGACGCTGCGGGGCTCAGCCAGAGCGAGTCACCGCCCCCGGCCCCGCGCAGGCGGCAGGCGGCTGGGGGCGGGTCCCCGGGCGCCACCACCCTCCGAAGCTGGGACTGGCACCCGGTTCCCTCTCCGGCGACAGCGTGGATGGGCCCCAGGACGGTGGCGGGGGAGAGAGGCCAGTTTTCTGGTCAAGCTGGAAATGGGGGTTGGGGGTGGGGGTGTGTGTGGAAGGGGACACGGGTGCCAGCTGGGGCCCTCTTGGGCCGCGGAGAGGGGGTCCAGGACCCTGTTTTTTTCCTTCCTGCCTGCCTTCCTACCTCCCCGCCTTGCTCATTCATTCAAAGTCGGTCTGGTAGTGCGGGGCACACAGTGGACGAGCGCGCAGCACAGAGTGGGTCTACATGCGGAGTGAACGGTGGCAGGGGCTTGGGAAACTGAATGAGAGAAGGAAGTGAAGTGACTGGAGGCCAACGGGCGTCACACTTGGTCCCTGTCCCCAGAGAACCTTCTGTATTTATTATGGGGGCAAACACAACGGGACCCACGACCCCAGTCCCTGCTTAAAAAAGAGGGTGACGGACGGGGAGACGGCGTTACTGTTGTGTCACAGTAAAGACAGAGGACGGGGAGGCGGGGCGGACCCTGGGCCCGGCCTGGGGAACCGGGGGAGAGCCCGCTGAGGTCACAGTGCCCGGTGCAGCCCAGATCCGGAGGCGCAGACGCCCACGCGTCGTGGGGACGCTTATGTCTGTCTGTGTCTGTGACGGGTGGAGCCGCTGCATTTCAGGGTGCAGGTCTGGGCCCCCTGACCCCGAGCCGAGGGCCGTCCTGAGTCCCTCCTGTGCTCAGAGACGGGGCTTCCAGAGGTAGGCGAATTTCTCAGTTGCAGCGGAACTGGACGGAGCGGGGATCCATTGGCGAGCCCCCCGCCCCCCCTCCTCTGGGCCCAGGGTCCGGCTTGTCCTAGGAGGGGGCGGGGCCTGGCCGGGCGGCCGTCCAGTGCGTCCCGGGGGTGCGGGCATAAAGGGCCCCATTGAGCTGCGGGCTCCTCGCTGCTTCCCGACAAAGCCCTTTTCTCCCGGGGCCACAATGGCCCTGTCAGGCAGGTAGCAGGGCCCGCAGCGTGGTCTCCCCAGAAGAGAACAACAGGGTGCACTGTCTGTCCCCGGCTCAGCCCCCCAGGGAGGGCGGCTGGCTCTGGGCAGGGTCCCCCCAGCCTGGGACAGATGGGCCCTGGGAGCCAGTCACGTCTCATTTGGCCAATAGTTGGGGGATGAGTAGAAAAGCAAACTTACCCAAACCCCAGTTCTTAAAAACGCGGCTTCTCTAAGTGCGCGACTAAAGGTGTTCTGTTATAGGGCCATCGCGTCCAGTATGGCAGCCACCAGCCCCAGGTGACTATGGGCCGATGGGCGCTGTGCTGGAATGTACGTGTGAAACAGGCGCTATTTCTGCTTTGTGGTGGGGGCTGCCCTGTGCCTGGAGGGTGGCTAGCAGCCTCCTGGTCTCTGCCCGCTCCATGCCAGTAACACACACGGCTGCACTCCCACCCCTCCCCTTGGGACAACTAAAACCATCCACATTTCAACTCCGTAAGAAAAGAAAAAGAACAAAATACCTAATTAATATATATATATATAGTATTGATGACTTGCTGAAATAATACTTTGGCTACATGGGTTAAGAAACTTATATTATTAAAATTAATTTTCGCCGAAACCGGTTTGGCCTAGTGGATAGAGCATCAGCCTACGGACTGCAGGGTCCCAGGTTTGATTTTGGTCAAAGGTATGTATCTTGGTTGTGACACATCTCCAGTGTGGGGCATGTAGGAGGCAGCTGATCGATGTCTCTCTGTCATCGATGTTTCTAACTCTTTATCCCTCTCCCTTTCTCTCTGTAAAAATCAATAAAATATATTTTAAAAATTAATTTTCTTAACGTCTACTAAACCATTTAAATTGTATATGTGGCTCACACTGGATTTGTCTTGGACAGCGTTGTTCTGGAGGAAGAGGCTGAGGGCCAGAGAGGGAGGGTGAGCGGTGGAAGGTCCCAGAGCACCAGAGAGGCAGAGGAGGCTTCGGTGAGGTTTGCAGACTGGAATCCCAGGTCAGCTCTGCTCCCCCAGACAGCTCTGCAGCTGGAAGGAAACCCCAGAATCAATGCCCTGTGTGTTCCCCGTGTGGTATGGAGAGGGGATAGAGAGTCTCTCCATGAGTAATCTGAATGCTATTTATAGAGGGCTGGCTATGTGTTCCACATATGTTCATGGAGTCTTTGCAACACCCCTGAGAAGCAGGCTCTATTAGTAAGTATCTCACTTCTCCAATGAGGACACTGAGGCTCAGGGAGGACACCCAGCCTGTAATCCAACACAGAAGCCGAGAATCCAGCACAGACCCTCTTTTTTTTTTTTTAAATACATTTTATTGATTTTTTATAGAGAGGAAGGGAGAGGGATAGAAAGTCAGAAACATCGATGAGAGAGAGACATCGATCAGCCGCCTCCTGCACGCCCCACACTGGAGATGTGCCCACAATCAAGGTACATGCCCCCGACCGGAATTGAACCTGGGACCTTTCAGTCCGCAGGCCAATGCTCTATCCACTGAGCCAAACCGGTCTTGGCCAGACCCTCTTTTTGATGCTACCAGACTGCCTTGTGGTCCTTGGTCTAGGAAGACGCCGTGACACTTGGATAGGTCACCTCTCCTCCTGGCATGCCCACCCCAGGTAACGGGCTGAGCAAGAAGGAGCTGCAGTCCTTCCCAGCCCCGCAGAGCTGGTCGTCTGGGCAGGCAGGGAGGGACAAATGGCTGCCGTCACCTTCAGGCTGACCTGGCCTCAAGAGAATCTGGACGGCTGACATGCAGAGGCGGGTCCCCAGGAGGCCGCTGTCCTCCTAAAGAGCTTTACTGTCAATAGAAATGATGTTTGGAATGGACTCCCGTGCACTCTGACTGGCTCTGAGAAAAGCACCTTGCCCAGCAGTGGAGTCCATAACGATGAAAAGAACGCAGTAGGATAGCACCGACTTTTTCCTCTGAGTGCTAAGCACTCTGAAGGCATCGGCTCATGTGGTCATTATTCTGAGGACCATTTTAGGTCCTATTTTACAGATGAAGGAACTGAGGCTCAGGGAGGTGAAGAGCCTTTCCCAGGGCACACCCCGCAGTAGAAGCAGAACTTCAAGCCGGGCTGGTGAGTTCCAGAGCAGCTCTCTTAAAGGCACTGGTTGAGGAGGCCAGAGCCTTCTTCCCAGACCTTGTCTGGGTTCTGCTCAGCCTGGGGTGTCTGGGAACACTGGGTCCATCCAAGGGAACACACGGGCCAGACATACAACTTGTCTTCAGCCGTCCTTCCGAGTTAGAGCAGGAAGGCCTTAACTAATCCAACCTCTTTGGTTTGCAGATGGGGAAACTGAGGCACGGGGAGGCCAAGTTCAGGCTCACACCACGCTGCTAATCAGTGGCACTTAAGAATGCTAATCCCGCACTTTCATCTCCAACTAGGCTTTTGTTCTGGGCAGAAAGGGCTGACCTTGGGCCAATAAGACGAGTTATTCATTTTTTTGGCCACTTTTTTTTAAGGATGAGCCAGTGCACTAAGGATTTCACACACCTGATCCTATTTACAATTCACCGTGAGCCTCGGAGTGAGGTGTGGCTGGGAGAGCGATGTTGGAGATGAGAGCGAGGTTAAGTAACTTGTCTGGAATTAAGCAGTGAAGCCAAGATGAAACCCGGCAGCATACCGATCACACTGCATTGGTGGGATTCCCTCATCGGAGCGTCTGCCCACAGGTGGAGGGCATTTCACATTCCTGGGGAGGGCAGAGCTCCCTGCGGGGCGTATATGTGGAAGCGCAGCATTGCTCGGCCTAGCAGTAGGCGTGCACTTGGTGTGTGGAAAGGAACTTCCGATCTCAGGGAAAACCAGCACTAGTTAGAAGGATACTGAGATGAACGCGGACTTACTTGCTACACAGCCTCCATGCTGCAGGTTGCTTACATGTATTAACCTCTGGTCCTTAGTCTCAGGGGGCACAGGAAGTTACCCCCGTTTTGTAGTGACTTGTTCATGGCCAGGCAGATAATAAAGTGGCTACGCTGGGATCCGAGCAGGTCCTCAAAGCTCTCATTGTGGTCCTCTTCCTTGTTCCTTGCCTCCCGCTTGCCTGAGTCCCCGCTCAGGCAGAAACCTCAGGGTGGTGGATCGGGGACGCTGTAGTGACCCTTGTCCCCTGCATCTCTTTGCACCTACAGCATCTGGTAGGTGGGAACAGGGAGGACAGAGGCACAGTGGACTTTGTGGACAGAGGGAAGACTGATTTCAAAGTGGGAAGAGTCACCTTGAAGATGAAGAACAAACTTCGGCTCTGTTTTCCCTCTGAGATTTTAAAAACAATTTATTTTAAACGTTGATGTCTGAGAGGTTGGTATTAAAAAGTCAGGGGAGCCCTGGCCCGTTTGGCTCAGTGGATAGAGCATCGGCCTGCGGACTGGAGGATCCCAGGTTCCATTCCAGTCAAGGGCATGTGCCTGGGTTGCAGGCTCAATCCCCAGTGTGGAGCGTGCAGGAAGCAGCGGATCAACGACTCTCTCTCATCACTGATGTTTCTAGCTCTCTCTCCCTCTCCCTTCCTCTCTGAAATCAATGAAAATATATTTTAAAAAAAAGCCAGGGGATGTGAGTTCTAGTCCCCATTGTGCCACTAACACACTGGGACCTCTCCCTTTGGGTCTCAGTTTCCCCAATAGTATATGCAATGAAATGAAGCACTAGGTCAGTGGTTTTTAAAGGTGTGTGTCTCTGTGTGTATGTGTGTGTGTGTGTGTGTGTGTGTGTGTGCGCGCGCGCGCGCGCTGGGGTAGGCAGCAAAATCTTTATTCCAAGCAGGAAGTTACATGGCGGGACAACATACAAATCTCCTTAAAGCCGCGGTTCTCAACCTGTGGGTCGTGAACAGCTAGCAGAGTCTCCTAAGACCATCAGAAAACACAGATATTTACATTAAGATTCATAACAGTAGCAAATTACAGTTATGAAGTAGCGACAAAAATAATTTTATGGTTGGGGATCACCACAACATAAAGAACTGTATTGAAGGGTTGCGGCCTTAGGAAGGTTGAGAACCACTGCCTTAAAGGGAGCTTCTTTCATAGATTCAGGGCAGGAGCCTGAACCTGTCCCCTCGGCCTCCATGCCTGTCCCTGTTGCCCCTGCCTCCCCGTCCCCCGCAGCGGTGCCAAGACATCCCCCACTCATGCCAAGACTGGGAAGATCCCGGGTCCACACTAGGGGCCCATGTGCCTCCTGAGCACCTCTGCATTGCCCATTCCTCCACTGGGATGCTCCCACCGAGCCGGTTCAGGGTTCAGAGGAATGAGCATGCCCGCAGGAATGCCATCCCCGCAGGATCTCCAGGCCCATTGTCAGGGTCCTGGACAAGGGCACACTGTTGCCAAGTCTAAACACTCCTGTGTGGGCGATCCGATCTGGTCTCGGGGGAATTCCCACACTCTCCTGAGTGCCATGCCAGCATGAGAGTGAAAGCCCCAGGGGGTGGGAATCGGGAAACCGAAACCCCAACCTCTGAGTCTGCCTATCACTTGCCTGTATGGAGTGCTTGAGGGGTGTATGCCGGTCTCTGCTGTATAAAAGCCTTACATAAAGGAATGGGCCCTGAACCAGACAGCCTCGGTGGGCACCCCCACTCAGTCTCTCCGCAGCTGTGTGGCCCGAGGCCAGCTGCTCACTCTCTCCCTGTGCTAGGATCCTCCTCCCAGGTGCCGCCCTGCCACCTGCCTCATTCCCAGGAGAGAGACCCCGACAGGGCACCTGGCCTGCCTGCTTGGGCCAATCCGCTGCAGTGCTGCCCAGTCCTCCTGGGCGGCTCATTAACTTTCCGACGGCAGCCACACTGGAAATTCCGGTTTGCAAGCCGGGCCTGCATCAGGGGCCTCAAGGGAATCCAGGACGTGGGTCAAGGTTTCTTCCCGGTTTTTCAGGTGGGGCAGGAGCCGAAGCTGCTTCTCCAGGGGGACCTCAGGCAGGAGGGAGCCAGCAGAGGCGGGCCTCGGGATTGGCTGCAGACCAAGGCCCTGGGCCAATGGGAAGCTACACCCTGTTGTTGTTTTTTTCAATGGAGCCCAGGAGCAACTAGTGATCATTATCTGCATTTTGCTCCCCAAAGAAAAATGTCGTTGCTTGTTTGGCGACTGGCCCCATAAAGATATTCGTGCCTCTTCATCTCACATTCTGCATTCCCAGAAAGCTTGTTCTGCCCAGAATGGTCTGACCTTGAGTCAAAGCCAGCAGAACCATGAGGGAGTAGTCCTCAGTGGAAAGAAGGGCCTCACTGGGCCTTTTTAACTCATGAGGGGTCCCACATCCCTTTAAGCACCTGACACAGATTGGTAAAGCTTGCTCCAGAAGGATGCATGCGCCTACCTACACAGCCCGCTTGGCACTGACTTCCAGGGGAATCAGGTTAATAACTCTTGGCTTTTGGCCAAAGGGAAAACAAATCCTAAGTTTTTGAGCGCACTTTTTATTGGGGCAGCACTTCATCAAGAATAGTGCAAAGATGTTAAAATGACGTGTGGAAATCCATGTATTGTTACACATGTATACACCCTTGCAGCTGCCGTCCTGAGAAGAATATGGACTCTCTCCATGACCCAAGGCATTTTTGAGGCCTTCATAACACCTACTCGGAACCAAGATAGAGTTCATTGCCCTCGATGGTGCCACCAGGCCACACACACAAGATGGTTACACTTACTGTCTCTCTCACCACCGGGGGCCTTGGAAGCCAGTGGTACCATGTTAATCCTCACAACTCAATGCTGATGACAGCAGGCACCAGGGCACTCAGATGTGTGCACCGAACTAACCCGAAGTTCCTCCTCTGGGTCTCACCGCCTTCTCCGAGTTGGTCTTATTCAGAAAAACACCTGCAAGTCATTGAGTGCTAAGCCTTGTGCCAGACTCAACGTATCTAACTTTAGTGCTCGCATCAACCCTATGTACTAAGTGGTATTCTCACCAGTTCACACTGAGGTTTTGCTGAGGTTAAGCGTCTTGCCCAAGACCACAAAGCTGGTCTTGGTGGCAGCACTTGGATGCAAGCCCAGGTCTGTGTGAATCTCCACATTTGCATACGAAGCACTCTTTCCTTAGCTCCTTCAGCGGAGGGACTCGGGGAGGTGGAGAGGGATGGGGACTGAAGTTACATGGCGGGACAACATACAAGAAGAGGAGACCGGTCCTCATGCATCCTGATCCCAGCTTCCTAAAGATGACCTCAGAGTATTGGTCAAAGTGCTGAATTTCAGCTGGGACATCTGGTTTTTGAATTATAAAAGTCATACACACTTTCAGCGAAAATGAACGAATAAATAAATTGCTGCTCAGAAGAGCATATAATGAAGGATAAAAACCCCCTGGCTGTTGCCAAGAGGCAGTCACCACCACTGACAGATTGTTTGGCAGCCAGCCAGCAATCACACACATAGCCATAAAGGTGTGTATTCTTTTAAAAAACGGGATCACATTATACAGACTGTATTTCACTCTTCTCTTTTCACTTTACAGTGTTTCCTGCGGACTTTTTCATATTAGGACATCTATAGGTACTTCATTATGCTTAGAACACTGCACTTTTTAGAATGTTCTAGCATATTAACATTCCACAAATTAGTTAACCACTTTTCTACTGATTACCAACAGGACAAGCTGTTTTCAGGCTTCAGTATTATAAACTCGGCTGTACATTCCTGAACATACACCTTAATGCATGTGTAGAGTTATACCTGTGGGAGAGATCCTGGACGTGAAATTGCTGGATCAAAGGGTATCATTATTTAAAATGTTGATTCGTTCCAAAGGGCTGTGGTAGGCGAAATATTAGCCTCCACCCCTACAAATCAAATCAAAACAAACAAAACCAAACAAAACCACATTCTAATCCCTGGAACCTGCGAATATGTTCTCTTACATTGTAAAATACAGGACTCTGTAGATGTGATTATATTAAGAACCTTGCGATGGGGAGATTATCCTGGGAAATCTGGGTGGGCCTGCAAGGGTCCTTATAAGAGGGCACAGGAGGGTCAGAGTCAGAGGAGGCCCTGTGAGGAGGGAAGCAGAGATGGAGGACCGTGGTCCCGAGCGGCAGCCTGGGCTGCATGGCCGGGGGCCGAGTGTTCCCTGGAGCCTTCAGCAGGAAGCAGCCCTGCTGACACTTGGAGTTGAACCTGGACACTAAGTCGAATTTGGTCTTCTTGTGCCCATTCCTGTAAGATGATAAACGTGTGTGGGGCGGGGGGCGGGGCTTTCAGCCACTCCATTGGTGGCAACTTGCACAAGCAGCTGTAGGAGACAAACATGCTCTCATTTATACCCAGAGTGAGAGGATGCTTGATCCCCAAATCACTCCCAGCAGTAGAAATAGAGTCTAAACTCCACCAGGTCAGGGCAGAAGTTGTGAATCCGTTTGGATTCCTTTGAGAACCTGAGGCTATCTATGACCCACTGTGTCTAAAGAAGAAAAAAATGCACATCTATATGCACACCTACTGTTTCAGAGAGACCGCAGACCCCTGAAGCTTGTCCCTGGCCCTTGTGAGGTCTTGAGCCTTTTAAGACTTCAGTTCCCTTCTCTTCCTAGGCGCCCTGAGGCCGGCCGAGAGTCACAGCTGTGGTCTCAGAGTGAAAATCGGACTGTCGGGACAGGAAAAGTCCTTAAAGGTCACCTGGGTACCACACTCATTTTAATGGTGGAGAAAATGAGGCCGAGCCAGTAAAACTAGAACCAGTTCCAGGTCTCATGACTCCCAGGCCTGCTCGCTCTTTGTCTGCAGGCTGCCTGTCTGTCTGCAGGAGGAGGAGGGCTGGGGAAGCATTCCTGGGCCTGGCCAGTTTTCTTAACCAGCCACTGGCCTTCCCCAGGCCCCGCCTTCTCCCCTCTGACCTCTGGCTGCCTGGGTTCTTGACAGCCCCTTCCACTGGTTCCTTCTTCTTCATCTAGGCTTTTTCGGTTCTTATTTTATTTTATTTTTTAAATATTTTTTAATTGATTTTTCACAGAGAGGAAGGGAGAGAAATAGAAAGTTAGAAACATCGATGAGAGAGAGATATCGATCAGCCGCCTCCTGCACGCCCCCTACTGGGGATGTGCCCGCAATCAATGTACGTGCCCTTGACCGGAATCGAACCTGGGACCTTTCAGTCGGCAGGCCGATGTTCTATCCACTGAGCCAAACCGGTTTCGGCCTTTTTCGGTTCTTGAATCTGTTGGAAATAGCTTTGGACTGACCGGGGAGTGGGGGTGAGTGAAATCTCCAGGGAGAGTCCTGAGTGAAAGCCAGGCTGGAGAGAGGGAAGGGGCACGTGACTGCAGAGGAAAACCCGAGTGGCTGTGGCTGGCGGAGCCCTCTTTCCTGACCGGGTCCCAGCGGTTGAGCCCTGACAATGTGCCAGGTGCCATGCTAAGATGGTCTGTACATGCTATCACTAGATCCTTGCAGAAACCTGAGAAATAGGTGAAACCACTGTTAACTCTTCTTATCAATTCGGATCACAGTGTGCAGAGAGATGGAGAACTTGCTAGTTCCTGGCAGAGCTGGGTTTTCAACAGCAGCTTTTACCCAGTTACTAGCTTTTGCCCCCATTCTTGGCTGAGGAAGGTCCCAAGAGAGAGAAAATGACCACCACCAGGAACGGCTCCCAGCAGGCTCTGCCTCCATGCTGTTCCCCAAACCTCACACCCATCCCTTCCTCTGTTCTTTCCTGTATTTGTCCCTGGTCCTTCTGCACGATCCACCTCCAGTCCTCCCTACCACCCAGTATAGCACAACCACAGCGCGTATAGTCGACACCAAACAACTAGGCCTCTGTTCTCCTCTCTTTTATGGTGGCTGCTGACTTAAGGCAGGCTGACTTGTGAACACCATTGCAAGCTTTTTTGAGGGGGCAGGGGGGATGGATTCATTCAGCAGACGTAGTTGGAGCACTTCTGACATGTCACACCCTGTGACAGTCAGTCACAGGCACTACAATGGCGAGCAAGACGGATGCAATCCCTATACCCACAGCCTGTGTCCAGTAACTGGCCACACATCCTTGAATTACAATTTTGATAAACAGCAAGAAGGTCAAGTACAGAACGAGTGGAGAGTATTTAACAGAGCCACTGCGACCCAGGCTTCAGGAGGGGGGGTGTTTTAGTGAGACTTGAAGGGCGATGGAAGGCTCAGTCTGTGAAGATGGGGAGGAGATATGGGATGGGGGTGGGGCACTTCCTGAAGGCAGGGGTAGGGATGAGTATCTCTGTGAAGAACCTGGTCTCTGAGACCTCAGGGTGAACGGAAAAAGGCCAGTGGTGTGGTTGTTCAATCTGTATTGTATTCTTTTCTTTTTTTAATTACATTTATTGTGGCGGCATTGATCAATAGGCTCAGATAGGTTTCGGGTGTAGATTTCTATGATATAATGTCTGTATAGTGCACTGTGTGCCTGGTCCTCAGGTATAAAATGGGTTACCGATGATGGGGAAGTGGATTAGATGGGACTATGTGGCAGCTGTGGGTGGCTGACCCCAGGCTGTCCAGCAAGAGTCAGCCCCTTACCCAGGGCGACCACCAGAGTCCAGGAGCTTTCTCCAGCTCAGGGCTGGGCGCCTCGCCAGAAAGTGTTTGAGCCCCAACCAGAGGTCTCTTGCTCTCCCCTTTTCCTGTTGGTCTGAAACTCCAGAAGGCAGAAATCCCTGGGTTTTATTCTGACTAATGAGGGTGGAGCTTAGGGGCCGCATATTTTTAGCTCCGATAGCATCTCACGGCATATTTTCCCAGGGAAACCCTGCGCCTTCCCCATTCTGCCGGAAACTCTGGTCCAGCCAGACGGTGCAGCATCTGGGGATGGCTGGGAACAGGCTGAGAAGGGGGCGCAGACGGAGGAAATCGGAGTAAATCAAACCATATGGGGAAGGGGGGCCTGACTTTGGGGGCGGGTTGCTCTCCTCCTCACCCAGAGGGAAGCAAATGTGTCTTTGTTTCTTTCCCACCTCCGGCTTTCCTCTCTTTAGGGGGACGGATGGCAGGATCAGAGCCAGCCTCCTCCCACCGTCTGCAGGGTCTGGGGCAAGAGTACCACATACCACATGTCTAAATAATCAAAGGCTCTAAATCACGCTGTTACACTGTCATAAAATACGCTCTGTCTTCCTGATGACAAAATATACATTTATAACACAAAATAAAGTCTATGTGATGTCAAGGGTTTAGTATGACTGCAAGTTGGCAAAAATACCAATGACTGCATTTAATTATCACCGCATATTTCTGGGTGTTCTGTTGTTGAGCCAGCCATGTTTGAAGGGATACAATAAAGACATCTGTAATTCATAAATTAGCAGTATTTATTCTATAAATTTAATTTTGCTCGCTTTTGGTTTAGCAACATGATTCTGTTCTTATAGTCAAGATTCCCTTTCCCCCAGTTTTATGGAGATATAATTCAAAAATAAAAATTGTATGTATTTAAGGTGGTCTATGTAATGTTTTTTAAATATATATATATTTTATTGATTTTAGAGAGGAAGGGAGAGGGATAGAAAG
This sequence comes from Lasiurus cinereus, assembly GCA_011751065.1. Lineage (NCBI taxonomy): Eukaryota > Metazoa > Chordata > Mammalia > Chiroptera > Vespertilionidae > Lasiurus > Lasiurus cinereus. Next base: position 11,191,732 of record JAAGEH010000434.1, read on the forward strand.
TTAGAAACATCAATGAGAGAGAGACATCGATCAACTGCCTCCTGCACATCCCACACTGGAGATGTACCCACAATCAAGGTACATGAATGCCCTTAACCGGAATCGAACCTGAGATCTTTCAGTCCGCAGGCTGATGCTCTATCCATTGAGCCAAATTGGTCTCGGCATCTATATAATGTTTTTTTTTAAATATATTTTATTGATTTTTTACAGAGAGGAAGGGAGAGAGATAGAAAGTCAGAAACATCGATGAGAGAGACATCGATTAGCCGCCTCCTGCACGCCCCACAGTGGAAATGTGCCCGCAAGATACATGCCCACAACCGGAATCTAACCTGGGACCCTTCAGTCCGCAAGCCGACGCTCTATCCACTGAGCCAAACTGGGCTCGGCTCTATATAATGTTTTGATATACTTCTTGAAATGATCACCACAACCAAGTTAATTAACTCATCCATCACCTCACATTTACCTTTTTTCTTTTTGTGGTGGAGGAGAACACTTAAGATCTCCTTGTTATTGGTGGTGGAGGGGGTGGGGAGTAAATGATCAACCAAAGGACTTGTATGCAATGCATGTAAGCATAACCGATGGACACACAGTAGGGGGATGAAGGTACTTGCTAGGGGGTGGGAGCGGTAGGGGAGAGGTCAATAGGGGGAGGGGGAAATGAGATAAATGTAATACTTCAACAATAATTAAAAAAAAAATCTCCTTGGCTTATAGGTGTCTGTCTTCTCCCTCTGTCTTCACCTGGTAACTGTGTGAAAATGAACACAGTCCAGCCTGTCAAAGTGGGACATGACACAGAAAGTGACTGTGCTTGGGTCACAGGAATGATGAATGGGATTTAACACCGTGCCCACACTTACCAGGCCTCATTAAATATTAATTCTCATTCTTTCTCTTAAAACTAGGGATCTAGGGTGCCAGTTACACTCAGTGAGATTGACTATGCATTCCCTAAGGGCAGGAAATGTCTCCTATATCTTGCCCTGCACAAGTCAATTTGTAAAGAGATAATTTCTTCAGTGAAAAAGCAAAGCAAGCCATTAGTTTAGGGCACGCTGACCTGCTGGCTCTATCTTCTCCCATCCATTCAGTCCCCCCCACAACATATTTTTATTGATTTCAGAGAGGGACGGAGAGGGAGAGAGACATAAGAAACATCAATGATGAGAAGCATCAATCGGATGCCTCCTGCATGCCCCCTACTGGGTACCAAGGCTGTAACTCAAGCATGTGCCCTGACTGGGAATCAAACCATGACTTCCTGGTTCATAGGTCGATGCTCAACCAATGAGCCACACCAGCCGGGCTGGGTTATTTTCTTAGCCATCAGTTTTAATGTGGCCTTCTAAAGGCAACGAGGACAGGAAAATGACCCGGAATCATGACTAAGATGCTGGTTTCACCATTTTGGAACAATTTTAATGAAGATGGAAATGTTTATCAACTCAACACAGGTACTCCAAAATACAAAGCAAAATATCATCTTCAGCTGCATAGCAAATATGATTTAAGAATTTAACATTATTTGATCACAAGGGTAGATAGAAGTCACCATAAATAAAAGTAAATTCATTGTACAAAAATCCCCAACATCTCTTAATACAAATATGGTACATTTGACAGTTTCTGAAACAGATGTGTTTTTTTAACTTTTAAAAACCTATGCGTGTTTTTTTTTCTTTTTACTTGATTCTTAAGACACACAAAAAACAAAAACACAAAAGGGGGGTGGGTATAATATCAAGGTGTAAAGTATTTTAAACCTCTTCAATGCTCATAAATAAATGCTGCTGGCAAGCTGGGGAAATGAGATGTCTCTCCTGAAGGTGAAGACCTCAATTTACTAGGATAGAATCTCCTGAGGATAATGGGATTCTACCCAGAGGGTCAAATTCAGATTCATAAATGCAGGGCCAGAAGGGTGGGTGGCTGAAATTGTAACCTCATCACATGGATGATCCAAATCTGCACAAAAGCAACAGTCAAGGATTGTAAAGACCTCGAGGACTTAAGAACCGATCATCTGTCTGCAAGAGTGACTGTTCCCAGACAGGACTGGAGGTTCAGAAGGCTCTGGAACTTAAGAGATTCGATGCAGGTTTGGAAGGCATGTTCTGTGTCGTTTAAGCAAGGAGTGTAACCTTTCTCTCTTGCGTTTGGGACATATCTATGGTCATCAAGAGGAAAAAATGAAATATTGGAATAGGAAGTGGCACCTCCAGACAAGATCTGCCAGCTTCCACCTTGAACACTCTCCTTCCATACAAATAGCTAGCAGAGGAGCACACTTCTACAGCAGTGGCCCTCGGACTTCCATGTGCAACGGAACTCAGATCACTCCATCTTACTCCCAGGGATGCAAAATTAGCGGGTTTGAGGCGGAGCCCAGCCGTCAGCATTAAATGTGATAATCTCAGGAGGCTCTTGTTGGAGGCCTTTGGACCACACTTGTCGAGCCCCAGCTCCCTCCCGTCTGGTGAGCATCGGTGTACCACACACGCCTCTTGCTCTGGACTCGAGTTTGCTCTTCCCATGGGGTTAAAATGGGTCATCTGATGAATGGTAACCAATTCCATCCATCTACCCCAAGGGAGGGGATCATTATTGTTCTCTTTTCTTTTCTTCCCCAGGAAGGGGGTGGGTGGTGGTGGTAGAGGTGGGAGATATCAAATACTTTACATTTTCTTACAAGCCCAGGAGCACCCTTTGAAGACAGAGCACTCTGTACTGAGACATTCACTTCCACAGGCTTCTGTCTTCCCATTCTGCCCAGGCCTGGAGGGAGATAGATGCTGCTAGGGATTCTGGGTCAGTCTGGGAAATGGAAGTAGTTATGCCCCTGTGGGATACACCCCATCCCTCAAAACCCAAGTTAAGAAATATTAAGGAAGCTGAGAGCAAAAGATAAAATATCTCAAGAATCCATTTCTAGGACAATGGAAGTCCTCATTCACTAAAACAACTTTTTTTTTGTGGGTGTATCTTGGTATTAAAAGCTCACTGACAAATTTTATTTGGATTCCTCACACCTCCTTGACCCCAATATGTTTCTGGCTTCTATTAAAATAACCCCTTAATATTTTCTTGATGACAGTCTGTGCAAAGAAGTGGCCTCTAATTTGCTCGCTGACTTGTTCCATGCTATAGAGTCCCAGTGTCCATCACCCTGTGCCGCTTAGTGATCAGTAAGTATTTGCTTCATGAACAAAGGAACCATCTCGCCACCAAGCTGATGAAGTGCTCCAATAGCTTTCTGTTTCAGGCTATGGAATCCGGGCTGTGTTCATAAATGCCTCTTCCACACATTGGGCCGGACCTGCCTCCTACCCAGTTCCGCTCAGTGGGATGCAGCTGTGAACGCATGTCTGAGCTCTGAGAAGCCCCGAGAGGAGGGCTAGGATGTGGGTTGGCGTCCACGGAAGGTCAGAGCCATCACCATCTGCCATGGTGCTGACACCTTGTCCTCTTTCGCCAGGGCTCTCAGCGCCCGGTCCAGAAGAACTCGGAGCGGCAGAATCCCCGGTGTCCAGAGCAGGAGGAGGTGCCCATCTGGAAAAAGTGGGGGAGGGAGCCAGAGGAGGTGAAGAAGCCAGCAAGAGGAGGCATACCCATCAGGTTGGGCTGAGTTCTTGGGCCGTGGCCACACTCTTTTCTCCAGTTCTGAGAATTCAGCTCTGAGGTCACATGTGGGCACCGGGTAGGGGGTCACCATCTGGGAGGAAGTCTTGGGAAGCGACCACAGATGTGGGGTGGGGCTGTGAGATGGGAAAGGATGAAACCAGGGCTCTTAACACAGCTGAGGGAAAAAAAGAAGACAAAAGCACATACTGCCCTGGTTTTTTTGTTTTTGTTTTTTTTGTTTTTTTCATTTATACTAGGGCAAAACCACCATGGGGATGTCAGGGGAGAGCATGCACAGGCCCAGTCTTGGGAGATGGAGATGTGTTTGGGGAGGTTCCTATTGGCTTCTGGGTCCATCCCACACGCTGTCCAGTCGGACCCCATTGCAGGGCTGGCCGTGGCTTTCTCTCTCCTGCTGCGTGGTCTCCTCCCGGTTGAGGGTTTGCAGGACCTTCTGCCTAGCAGGTGGTGGCCAGGGACTGGTGGATAGGTGGCTGGAAGCAGCGCACGTGCTCCACGGTGGAACTGTCTGTCTCCACGGACTTCATGTACTTGTTCAGGATGGCAAAAACCTCATTGTTCAAGATCTGGTACTTCCTGATCCTGTCTGCCATTTTTTTCAGTGGCTGCAAAGGACACCGCCATTCAGGTTAGCGGGGGGAGGAGGAGATAGAACAGTGTTTCTCAATCTTTCTAATGCCGCCACCCTTTAATACAGTTCCTCATGTTGTGGTGACCCCCAACCATAAAATTATTTTTGTTGCTACTTCATAACTGTAATTTTGCAACTGTTATGAATCGTATCTGTGTTTTCCAATGGTCTTGGGCGACCCCTGTGAAAGTGTTGTTCGACCCCCAAAGGGGTCGCGACCCACAAGTTGAGAACCGCTGAGATAGAGGAATAAAGGGTGAGCAAGAGAAAAATTCAGCGAGGGTGGATCTAGGGTCCCGATGATCACATCACTTTCTTGCTTAAAGGCTTCTATGGATTCCCAGAGCTTGGTAATCAAATGTTAACTTGGCTATAAAATGCCTTGTGAGTTTCAAAACTTACTACAAAGTAGGGTGGCACTGGCATGAAAGCAGACAGATAGATCAATGGAATGGATAGCCCAGAAATCAATTTTTCCATATACAGTCAAATGATTTCTGACAAGGGTGCCAAGATCATTCAATGGACAACAGGTAATCTTTTCAACAAATACTGCTGGGAAAATTGGATATCCACATGCAAATGAATGAAATTGGATCCTTGCCTTATACCATCCTATCTAATAAAAGAGTAATATGCAAATTAACCATCACTATGCTACACCCACAAGCCATGCCCACAAGCCAATCAGGTGTGAGTATGCAAATTAACCCAACCAAGATGGCTGTGGCCATTGAGCGAGCAGGAGGGAGACTTGGATTTCCCCTGCAAAGGAGGAAGCCAAGCTTTCCATAGACCCTGGCTGGCCCAGGCCTCCACTCAAGGCTACAAAGTTTCAGTTATAGAAGATAAATAAATCCCAACAGAAATGTCTGCCATCAGGAAAGGAGCGGGAGGTTTGGCTCCACTTCAGGCTACAAAGTTATAATTGTAGAAGATAAATAAATCCCAGCTACAGGGCCACCGCTTGGGTCACTAGGGGGTGTGGCCAGCCTGCAAACCACCACAGGCCCCTTGCCCAGGCCACCCCACACCCCAAGGGAACACCCACCCTGATCTGGGACACCCTTCAGGGCAAACCAGCTGGCCCCCACCCATGCACCAGACTTCTATCTTATCTAATAAAAGGGTAATATGCAGATTGACCATCACTCCAACGCACAAGATGACTGTCCCTATGTGGTCAAAGATCCGGCCCCCATGTGGACACAAGATGGCCACCACAAGATGGCCAGCAGGGGAAGGCAGTTAGGGGTGACCAGGCCTGCAGGGGAGGGCAGTTAGGGGCAAACAGGCTGGCAGGGGAGCAGTTAGGCATCAATAAGGCTGTCAGGGGAGTGGTTAAGGGGTGATCAGGCTGGCAGGCAGAAGTGGTTAGGGGCAATCAAGAAGGCAGGCAGGCAAGCAGTTGGGAGCCAGTAGTCCTGGATTGTGAGAGGGATGTCCGACTGCCCATTTAACAGGCTGCTGGACATCCCTCTAGGGGTCCCAGATTGGAGAGGGTACTGGCTGGGCTGAAGGAAACCCATCCCCCAGATACGAGTTTTGTGCACAGGGCCTCTAGTGTACAAATAATTAGCTCAAAATGATTCAAAGGCCTATATAAGAGCTAAAGCTAAAAAACTCTTTGAAAATAACAATGAGAACAAAATTCATGGCATTGAATTTGTCAATGATTTCTTGGATGTGACACCAAAAGCACAGGTAATAAAAAAGAAAACAACAAATTGGACTACATTAAAAAGCTTGTTTGCATCAAAGGACATTACCAACTGTGTGAGAAGGCAATCCATAGAATGGGAGAAAATACTTGTCAATCACATACCTGATGAAGGATTCCTATCCAGAATATATAAAGAATTCTTATAATTCAATAACAACAAAAACAACAACAAAAAACAATTAAAATGTAAATAAAAGACTGGAATGGACTCTCGGAAGAAGATAAATAGCCAATAAGAATATAGAAAGATGCTCACATCACTAATCACTAAGGAAATGAGAATCAAATCACAATGGGATGCCTCTTCACACTCATTAGATAGCTGTTACCAAAAAGTCCAGAAAATAACAAATGCTGGGGAGGATGTGAAGAAATTGGAACCCTTGTGCCTTACTGGGGATGTAAAAGGGTGCAGATCTATGGAGAACAGCATGGTGGTTCTTCAAAAATTCAAAACAGAAGTCCTCTCTGACCCAGCACTTCCACCTTTGGAATATACCTCAAATAAATGCAGGCATGAACCTGAACAGTTATTTGTACACTCATGATCGGAGCAGCATTTTCTACAACAGCCAGAAGGTGGAAGCAACTCAAATGTTTAACAACAGATGAACTGATAAACCAAATGTGGTGCATTCGGCCTTGAAAAGGAAGGAGATTCTGAAACGTGCCACAACCTGCTGAGCCTGAAATATAATGCTAAATAAATGCTAAATAAACCATATGAGTTCCCAACAGTAGTCAGGTTCACAGAAGCAGACAGTGGAAGGGTGAAGGGTGGTTGCCACTGGTTGGGGGGCGGGGAGGGGGGAGGGGGGAGGGAGGAAGCAACGGGGGAGGAGGAGAGGGAGGAGCGGGGGCGGCAGGGGATGAGAAGTCAGTGCTTAATGGGCGGAGTTTCAGGAAGATGAACAGGTTCCAGGGATAGTGGTGATGGATGCACCAATGTGGGCGCACTGAGTGTACTTAATACACTGAAATGTAAAAATAGTGAAATTCCCCACTTAACATGGTTAAATGGTAAACTGTATGGTCTGTATGTTCTCCCATAATGAAAAACAAAACAAACAAAAACCAACCCTTTGAGGTGGCTCCTGCCTCTTTTTCCCTCAGCTGGTCCTGAATACTCACCCACCCTTGGTTCCAGCCTCACATCTTCATGTCTGTGTCTTTGCTGTAGCTGTCCCTGTGTTTGGAATATTCTGGGCCTCATTTTCTGCCTGGCTATTTGCTGCTGATCATCCTGAACTTGGTCCAAGCATCACCTCCCTGGGAAGGCTCCTCTGCCTGCCCGCCCCTCCCCCATCCCTAGCCTAGTGTAGACAGGAGGCTCCCCAGCAGCCCTGCGTACCCCACAGCTGCACAACTCCCACGTTCAGTGAACGTTTGGGCAGACGAGGAACTGGCATGGGCCGAGCCTGGCGGGCACAGGAAGGGTATATTTCAGATCTGGAGCCCAGCCTGGCCCTCCCTGCAGGGCGACCTGAGTCATCCCAGCGGGTTATGAGCAAATGATTCACGGCTTTCTATGAGAAGGTCCCCTCTGCTGAGTGCCTCTACCTCCCTGCCGGGCGGGAGTTGGCCCCATAATCAGCTCAGCCTCCTACTCAGAGAACAGCCTGCTGGGCAGGCCTGGCCCAGCTCCTGGGCCCCGCTGCTCACCACATTCTTAATGATCTCATCCTTCCCGTCCTGCCTCTGCACTTTCAGCAGGTGGTAGCAGAAGTCGAACAGGTCGAAGCGCCGCTGCTGGCCCAGCAGGACGATGATGGAGCAGCCGGCCCAGTTCAAGCCGTCACCGAAGCACTGCCTGGAAGCGGGAGAGGAAGCAGCTGGAGTGAGAGGCGGGGAGGGGTGGGGAGGGGCCTCGTCTTAGACCGGGAGCACCGCTAGCGAGTAGCTGGTCCCTGGGACCAGTCCCTAATCTGTGAAATGGGTACGAGAAGCTATAGATTCTTTTGTTTCAGGGACTGTGGTTATATTATAAGTCCTTTTACCCACAAAGAGGTGTCAGTCTATTGTCCCACTAATGTAAAAAAAATCACTTTTGAAGAAACATACAGTGGTACCTCGAGATACGAGTTTAATTCGTTCCGTAACCTTGAGGCGTGGGAAACTATGAGACGCTTGAGTGGCGGTAAACTGGTGGGTCCTGTGCAGCTGGCCGATCCGTGCGATTAGATTACTCCTATCTCAAATGTTGCTCGTATTTCAAAGCAAAAATCGCTCCTTCGACGGCTCGTATCTCAAAAATCTCGTATGTTAGGGCACTCGTATCTCGAGGTACCACTGTATTTGCAATAAAAAAACCCAACCAGCCCATGAGATTTATATGGCTGTTATTTCAAGCAAGGCAAAGAAGAATCTGTTTGGCCCCCATCAAGAAGCCAGGGAGCACCTGTGAAGGGAAGAGCCCTTTCAGACAGGAGACCAACTGGCAGGGCAGGCCAGGAGGGCAGGGATGGGGCTCGGGGGCCCATGAGCAGATGCTGCCGGTATGTGAGGTGGGGGCTGCAAGTCCTCCTGAGTCTGATACAGCTCAGCCTGCTCACTCAACAGCAATTCAGCAATCTGGGAGGCCGAGGCGTCACCTCTCTGCTCTGCCTTGTCCTCAAGCAGCAGCCGCCACCTCAAGCAGGGTTTTCCCCTCCTGCCCGCTCCCTCAGCCCAGCTTCCAGTCTCCGAAAGACAAGGGCCCTCATACAAGATCCGCAGCCCCCAATGTGCACACTCACATGCACACGCTCATCTCTGCCTCCGGCCATGTGTTGCCTTTCCTGGCATGTGCCCTTCTCTCCTCTAAGATATAAATCCCAGTGATGTCCAAGGCTCAGTTCTAGTCCATCAGTTAAATTCTAATTTCTCCCTTTTCACATCGGTCCTCCATCCTGCCCTTGCTGTCTCAATGTGCCTTATGTCTCTCCATAGGCCCCCTAACCCCCACAAAGACCAGAACTGTCTAGTTTTGCTCAGCACTGGCGCAGGTCCAGCACCTCACACAGTGTCCAGCACCTAGTATGTGCTCAATAAATAGTCACTGGACAGCCCTGCCCCTGCCCACCACGTTTCTGGCTGGGCTCTGGCCGCTGATGCCTCTTGCGGGGACCAGCAGGTTGGAGGTGGCCTGCCTTCCCTAAGGGGGTACTCACTCGGCTGTGAACTCGTTGGTCCCCACGGGGATGCAGTAGACGAACTGCATGGCACTCCACAGCCGGTGGAACTCCACGCACTCGTCCACGTGCATGACGCCATTGGTGGGCGGCGGGCCCCGCCAGATGGGGTCCTGCAGGTAGCTCCGAATGCGGGTCAGGATGACCTCGAACATGGACAGGCCGCAGCACAGCCGCTCCTTGGTCAGCAGGTCCCCCTCCCGAGCGATGGCGATTTGCTGGGGACAGAAGTGTAGACATAAACCTTCTATCTACATCTCAGACCCCGTCTTCCGCCAGAGATTCCCAAAGGCCGGAGCTGGTACTGCCTGGAATTCAGTCACCAGGACTGACATCTTACCCAGAGCAAGGCATTCGCTTTGTAAACCTGAGGGCAGCAGCAGGAAGTCTGATGGTAAGTAAAGTCCAGGAGCCATGGAGAGAGGGACCGTTTTAAAGAATTTTGACACACCCAGGCAATTAGTGACATGCTAGGTAGACACTGAAAAGACTGAGACGATCCTATACTAATAGCACAGTGCTATTGACACTGGCTCATACTCACTGAGTGTGCAACACAGTTCTAAGCACTTGGTAAGTATTGACTTCATTCATTCCTTACATCAACTTTGTGCAGTACGTGCCATTATTACCCCCATTTTACAGATGAAGAAATTGAGGCTCAGGGAGGCAGCCAGTGAGTGATACAGTGAGGCTCTGAATCCTGGTGGGTCTGTGGGTTAAATTGTTAAGTGAATAGAGAAAGTTGCAGGAAAGGACATCTCTATTATAAAAACCCTGTGGCCATGATGTCGTCACGATCAAATGCCTAAAGGCACCTCTGAATGTCATATGATTTCTTCATGGGAAGAAGTATTGCTCTGTTCTATTCTCATCTTTCAGCGAAGGTCAATTTTAGTGCTCCTGAGAAGGAAAGGTTAGGGCAGGAAACGATTCTTATCTCCGTCCACCACTGTCTTCAAGGTAGGTGGGGCTGCGTGAGCAGTGAGGTGCACGCGGGTGGGCAGGGAGGGACTTGACACTGGGTCCTGCGCAATTTCACACAGTGGGCCTCTAGTAGACTAAAATCCCATTAAAAGACATCAATAACACACAAGCCCACAGACACACATACAACTCTGTGCGGGGTGTGTATAAAACATTTTAGGAGGTTGGAAGGATTAACATCAGTTGTGGGAACAGATGGGCTTGACGAAGTGGGTGAGAATTTCCCTTTTTTACTTTAAATACTTCCGTACAGTTGAATGTGTTACAAGGAGCATATGTTACTCTTTAAAATTTGCCACTGAATTCCCAGAATTGCTTCCTTTAGCTAGAAGTCCTCTGACCACTGTAAATGATCTCTATTAATAACATAAACTGGCTCTCCCCTGGCGTCTGCTTATTGCATCTCTGGCCATCGGCTTGCTAGACTAGCCCATCAAAACGCGTTACTGACTGAGTGGCGAGTAAAAATACCTAGCAGTACAGGTCTCAAGAGCCACGTGCAAAGTCAGAGAGATGTTAGCATCGAAGGTCAAAGTATGGTCTCCAAATCTAGGGACAAAGCTAAAGAGGGTGGCTTCTAGGACCAAGAGATCCACAGGGTATTTGTGGGATGGGCTTTCCAGGTGGTGGTCTCCCCAGAGAGCTCATTTTACAGGGAGCCTGGCAGGGGGGTAGGAGTGGGGAGGGGGGCCTGCCTCATTTCTGGATGCAAGTTCTCACTCTGAAGCCCTCAGAAAGAAGACAACCTCTCGATTAATCTGTGGAGGGAAATAAATCAGGAAACACCACTGTTGGAGCCTGTTAGGATAATATTATGGGCCAGGAGTACAGTTGTCATGACAACTATATACTGAAAGAAGTCTCCAAATAAACCGAGAATTGGGGAAGAAGAGTTTCACAACACTTGTTTCAAACAGGAAGGAGAGGGAACACTGATTCAAGGGGACTTGTCTTGATTCTGTGGGCAGCGAAAGACAGCCTCCGAGCAGAGAAGAGAGCACCCCAGTTGCCACGGTGAACTAGGAATAGCTCTGGCAGAATCCTGGGCCTGGGGCTTGAGTCCCTTCTCACAGGCCACTCTCTGCCCCGCTGGCATTTGGTTCTTCGCTTTAGAAAGGGAGTGCCCGGGACAGTGAAGATGTCCATAAATACATCAATAAAGGGTCTTGAGTCAGGAATATTCTCCTTCGTAAGTTAATACAGAGAGTTCTGAATGACTCATGAATCTCTTGTGCATTTAGTCAGTCTGAATCAATCCTCAAGGCTTGACAATTGTGGGGGTGTTAAAAAGTTAGCAGGTTGACTTATAGTCAACCACAGGGTCCTTGACCGAAATGGTTAGGGACTTTATTCCTTTCCTTAAAAGTGTTTAGCCTTACAGTTTTCCTGTGAACTATAAATACATGAATGGACACTGGGTAAAATCTAGAAAAAAAAATGAAACATAAGAAAATAAAAATTTCCATTAGACCCCATTACCCAGAGATGAGCTTTCTTAAAATACCGATGCGTCATTTGTTTGTGTTTATGTGTGTGTGTATAGACATCTATATTTAACAAAACTTGGGTCATCTTCTCTGTATTGCCATTTTTCTCTTTAAAAAAACATTTCCTTCCATATTCTCAGTAACATGAATTTTGAATGGCTACATAAACTGGCCACTGACACACCATCATTTATTTGGTCCTCTCCTCCTGTGGGTTATTTTAAATGGTTTACAGACAATCCCCACACAGCCAGCCTTCCACAGAACACTTGTTGAGGTTACCGCTAGTTATTGCCTTAGGATAAAACCCTGGAAGAACTGCTCCATCAAAGAGCACTCATAGTTGAAAGGCGTTTGCCACCTGGTGACGGCCCGTCTCCAGAAGAGCTGGGCCACGGCACGCCTGTCTGTGACGCCTGTTCCCGACCTGCCTGGGGCTCCGTCGTTGTTCAGAGAAGCCGTTCGCCCGCCCAAGAGATGAGCAGCCGCCGTTCCCTGCGCTTTTCAGTTCCTTTCCTCGGATTGCTGGGAAGCTGGACACTTACTTTCTCGGATGTTTGTCGGCATTGATATTTTTTATGTCGTCCATTTTCTTTCATGTGCTTTTTTTGTTTGGTATGCTGCTGTCATTTTTTTTTCCTCTGAAAAAGTATATTATAGACTATTTGCTATAAATACCCCCAATTTGTGGTTGGTGATATATGATCATATAAATATACATGCTTAAATATATGTAGGAGCATATATATCTATATCTATATCTATATCTATATGGGTGGGGGGGATTCTCTCATTTTCTGCTATTCTTTTCTGAATTAACAAGGGACTAAACGAAGCACTCGTGAAACCACATGGAAATACATTTCCACATGGAGGACTCTGATTACATCTAGTGGCCTTTGAAGGAGAATGATATCTCCATACTCCTCCTTTTTAAAAGAGTATTTATTATTGATTTCATGGAGGAAGTGGGAGAGAGAGAGAGATCAATGATGAGAGAGAATCACTGATCAGCTGCCTACTGCATGCCCCACACTGGGAGCACATGCCCTAATCGGGAATCGAACCGCCACTTCCTGGTTCACAGGTCAATGCTCAACCACTGAGTCAAGCTGGCAGGGCTGATGCTGTTCTTCTTAAAAAAATAATTCTTTGTGTTTTTAGAAGCCTTTTACTTATTTGTTCATCATAATGATCATGCAAGGCAGCTCAGCTAAGGAGACAAAACAGCTACTAGCCCATTCAATAGATGGGAAAACAAAGACTGAGATATTAAATGTCTCACGTTAGGTTATGTGACAATGCAGAGGTGAAGCTAGGGACCCCTGGTCTTTTGACCAGAGCGTTCCTTCCAGGCAACAAGTCAGGTCACCTCAGTGTGTCCCAGAAACCAATGCGAACCATGCAGTCGTGTTAAAACCTCCTGACTGTGAAGAGGTGGCAGAACTGCCCTGTCACCTACCCACACACGGGTGGGGCAAAGGAGGTGTATAGTTGTGAGGAGGAGAAATACAGAATTTATTCTTGTATGTTCACTTATTCATTATTGCATTATTTTCCATATGAACGACAATGAACCTCCTTTTGCCTCACCCTGTGTTAGATAGCCCCTCCTCCCCCCAAACCCCAGCCAGCTCAGAAGTTAATGTTTGGCTGACTTGTCCCGGGCCCACAGGATGAGCACAGTTTTGGACTCTTCTCTGAGGGCCGGCAGATTTGTAAAACTGGCATTTCCTCTCCTGCAGATGGCCTAGGCTTTTGTTTATAAAATCCTCAGCGTTTGACAAACTGCGATGTGTATCGGTCCCCAGGAAATGGTGTTGGCCAGAGCAGGGCAGGGATCCAGCGCTCGGAGTGGAGCTGCATGCCACAGCTCAGTGCGAGGGGCCGGGATTCTTGCAGGATGACACCAGCGGAGGGGCAGGCACGCTGCTCTGTTGCCGGCCTGGGGGATTTCTCCCTAAAAGGCAATCGTTAGAGGCTCTCCTCTGCGCAGCCCCCAAAGGCCAGGGAAGAAAGCGTGCGCCCTGCACGGCGTCTGAGCTCTCTGAGGGGTGACTCAGAGAGCCTGCCCCTGCAGCGGTTAGTCACGTTTTCAGGAGGAGGCAGGTGGCATGCAGAGGGTCTGGCTCATCAGAGTGACAGCGCCAGGGCGGATCGGCTCTGCCATTTGCCCCAAATGCCTGCTATGCTTTTCGAAAGAAGGGAGGCCCCGGGGTGTGAGTCTTCAGATACACACAGGACAGGGGACCCCAGGAATGCACGCCCAAGAGGGAGCTGAATCCTAAACCTCTGACAGTGAGCTTGGGCGACCAAAACCGATCATCTTGGCGTGCCCCCCGTCTGTGGCCCTGGGTTTTTCTTCTTCCTGAATCCTGCCCTCCAGCACATGGCTTTCTTCTCTCTTTCTCCCCATTTTCCCCTGTCCTGACCCCCTGCACAGTCTGTGAGTTCTCTGAAGACAGAGGTTCCTGTCTGGCTTGTCTCCACGTTCAAAGCCACTGGCAGGACCGGTTTGTAAAAATCAGTTGCTGAATTCATGCCCATTCACCTTTGATAACATTCGAGCATCGCAGAGGAAGCTGGTCTTTGATCCCTCCCATCTCTGTCTCTCATCTCCATCAGAGCTTGCCTAGCTGTGTGTCATTTTCTAGGAAAAGTTTTATTTATATGGTTTATTTATGTGTGTGTGGGTTTAAAAATATACAAATGGCATCAGCCTGTATGAGCTGTGGTATAACAACTTGCTTTATTCATCCAACCATGTGCTTATGATCTACCCCCACGGATGCACCCGGATCGAATTTTCCTTTTCATGATTACATAACCAGCGCTCCGCATTTAGATGATGTCACCTCCTTTTGTTTAGTCAACCCCGCACTGACTGACATTTAGGCTGCTTCTAGCTTTTGCTTTAATGAATAACGTGGCAGTGAACGCCTGGTTCCTGCAAGCGTTTCTCTAGCAAAGATGGGCAGATGGGGGCTGCTGGCTCACAGGGTGTGCTGAGGTTTAATTCTGAGAGAGAACACAGCAGAACTCTTGAAACCTAACAGGGCATCATGGGTACTTGTCTGCCTTCCTTCTTTCTTGGCGGCAGAGAGGACACAGGGGGTGGAAGGAAGATCTCAGGCTTGAGAGCCGGCAAATCTCATTCCAGACCTGCCCCGCCCCTAACAGGCTTTGTGGTTAGACCATCTCTTCCTCTCTCTGGGCCTCAATTCCCCCGTAAAAGGAGGCGCTGGACCACATGCTCTCCCTCTAAAGCTCCTTTTGGTGAAGTATCATACCTGAGGGGTCCCCAGCCGCTCGATCAGAGGGACCAGGTGAAGCGGGGCATACTTGGCTTCCAGGCGTTTCATCCGGACTTCCAGACGCTCCCCCTCTGTCAAAGGAGCAGTAGGCAGAGCGTGAGATTCAGGCCACATCAGGGACTGGGGGAAGGGACACTCCCAGAGGATGTGGTGATTTGTTTGCATTCTAGACCTTTAAAGGAGCCTGTAGAACTCATGTTTTTGGTGAGTGTAATCAGGACCCTCTATGAGGAAAAAAGGTCTATTCTCTCTGTCCAACAATGGAATCATCTACCTCGTGGGATGATGAGTTCCCCATCACTCGAAGGATTCACACCCAGGCTAGACAGCAAGAGGCTAGGGATGTTCCAGAAGGACAAAGAAACAAGGCCTGGGGTACCTTGTCCAAGTCTATCATTCTGTGACCATTTCATAGCTTCCCAAAGCTTTAACCTTCTCCCGTTCTGACTGCAGATCTGGTTTACTGAGATTAAGTAAGCATGGAGTTCAAAATCAAGTTGGCTATTGAGTAGCTGTTAGTGGTTTCTTACCTTTGATGTAGACTCTCGGCAAGATATTTTGGAAGGGTGCAGCATGGAGCAAATCACAGACTTCCTCCTGAGACTGCAAATAGAGATGGAGGGAAATTAAAAAAAAAATCACTTTAACCCAGGGAGAATTTTCATTCCTAAAAATTTGAGCACTGGAGTCAGCCAGACCTGAGTTCAAATCCTGCCACTTTCCCTTGCTAGCTGTGGGATATTAGTCTCTTTGAGACTCTTTATCTGCAAAATGAAGATGTGAATAGTACCCAGCTGTGAGGATTAATTGAGAGAATGCATAACCTCATAGCAAAGTCCCTGGCACATAATAAGTGTGCAACACATTTTCATTATAATCATATAAGAGTTTGCTGAAGAATTTGAATGAGTGACATGGGATCAAGCAGAGATAATGGGCCCAGACTGTGTTTGTCTCATTGGTAGTGAGGCCTGTGGATTCAAAGCAGCTAGCCGGGCCAACCTTCCAACTCACTAATCCAGGATGATGCTGTCCTCGTAAGATAAGTTGGGAAGAGATTCCCCTTTTGTATTTTCTGGGAGAGAGCGTGTAGAATCAGTATTACTTCTTCCCTAAGTGTTTTGTTAGAATTCACAAGTGAAACCATCCACATCTGAAATTTTCTTTGCTGAAAGCTTTTTAAAAAAACGCAAGGTATAGCCTTGCCAGTTGGCTCAGTGGTTGAGCATTGACCTATGAACCAGGAGGTCATGGTTTGATTCCAGGTCAGGGCATACCCTGGTTGCAGCCTCACTCTCCAGTAGAGGGCGCACAGAAGGCAGTTGATTAATGATTCTCTCCCATCACTGATGATTCTATCTCTCCCTCTCCCTTCTTCTCTGAAATAAATAAAAATATATTAAAAAAAAACTAGGTATAAAATTTTTTAAGTAATAGGACCATTCAGGTTATTGATATTTCTGAGTGAGTTTGGGGGTTTGTGTGTCTCAAGGACTTGCTCCTTTTATCTAAGTTTAATTTGTGGACATGGAGTTGCTTGTAGTTGACCTTTAATGTCTGTGGGATCTATAGTAATCTCCCTATTTCATTCCTGGTATTGGTAATTTGTGTCTTTTGTTTCTCGGTCAGTCTGGCTAATGGTTTATCAATTTCATTGATTTCCCATCCCCGCCCCCCAAAGAACCAGCTTTTAGTTTCATTCATATTTCTCTTTAGTTTTTGCTTTCCATGTTACTGATCTCTGTTCTTGTCTTTATTATGTTCTTCCTTCTGCTTGCTTTGGGTTTAATTTGCTTTTCTTTCTCTAGTACCTTATGATACAAGCATAGATACTAATTTAATAACTTCTTTTTTTAATGAAGATAGCATTCAGCTACTCTTCTATACCTCCAGTAATCAATAGCTCAGTACTTCTGGAGGCAGCCCAATTCATCTTTGAGCCCAGGACATAATCGTTTCTCAATGATTAACTAAGTGAATGAATATTTACTCCTTTTGTTTCTTAGATGAATATGTAAATGAGTATATTTACCTACGACAATCCTCCAAATACAAGAACACATACATTCATCTTACAAATACATATTGAGCAATAAGCACTATTCTAGGTTTTGCAGATATGATGTTGAACAAGTTAGACTAGATCGTTGCACTCACATGGCATTTAAAGTCTAGTTCATAGAGATAGATAAACAAAGGTAAATAAATCAGAAAAAAATTTCACACAGTGATAAGATACAATAGGGTACTAAGCTAGAGTGACTGGGGAAGGGACTACTTGACAGAAGGTAGTTAGGTAAAAATCTTTTTTGAGGCAAACACATTTAAATAAAGAATGGAATGAAGTGAGGGAGCGAGCTATGTAGGTCTGAGGTAAGAGCATTCCAGTGCAAAGGGCCTGGAGCAGAAAGTCAACTGGAATAAAGTGATGCAGGAATCATAACCCAGTCTGAGGCCCTGGTGGTAGGGAGGGACCAGTTCCTGTGTGGCCTCATAGGCATGGTATGAAGCCTGGATTTTATTTCAAGGACAATGAGGAACTGCTCAAGTATCCAGGCAGATACACATAGCCCCACTGCCGAGTTTTTTATCCTTCCTCTTCGCTTCCAAAATTGTAGTTGCTCCTAGAAATGTCTTGTTACTAGAAAAGTTGCCCATTGTACGAACTTTCAACTCTCTGTTTTGTTAAAGTGGATAAAATTGACCTTGGGAGACCTTCAGGAGATGGGAAAAGAGGCAATGTTGTTGATTTCTCCATTTGACATGAGTTTCCACCTCAAATTTCTTTAGGGGAGACAAGAGGGTTCCATTTACCCGCTCCTCCCCCCCACCACTCCGAGTTGGCAAACTTCAGGACTCCAAAGGTTCTTGGGGAGGAGGCTTCATGCTGGCACGCTTCCTGTGTGTTCTCCACCTGGCAATGCCATTTGCTAATGAAGGTGAGGAAAGTCACAAGGATGTGGTGTCCTGGCAGAGGTGGGAGAACATTTGCCAAGGAGCTCCCAGGGGAGGCGTTATGTGGCCATTTGCCTGGTGAGGTGGCCGCATCCTCTGCCATACCTTCTTGGAAGGTATTTGTCTGCTGAGGCCATCGCGATGGTAAAAATGGCTAGTTCAGTGTGGAGTCAGGGATCCAAACTAGCTTCCACTGTGGGTGCCAATGCTAACGGCTGACCTCCCTCCTGTCCAATCTCAGTCTGAACGGATCCACACTTGGCCTTCAATTCTGCCCAGGAACCCACCCAACCATTGGCCTGTGAAGTCCCCGGAGAGTGTGCAAAATCAATATCACTGCTGCACTAGAGTATAATGTAAATATGTTATCGCTGGTTACAAGAGAAAACAACAGAAATTATAGGTAGTATAACGAAATATTGAGAGGAAGAGTGAGGAGAGACATAAATGAGCTAACATCGCATCTTTCCATTACGGAGTCTCTCCGTATTGTTTAAAGTGGCTAATAGACAGGGGTCATCCTCATATTGCTAGGCGTTTCGGAGAGAACTAGAGGAATTGAATCAGGAATGATGAGAACAGGTGGCCTGGCGATTGGATGCAGGTGGGGAGAGGTGCAGCTGAGCCAAGAAGAAAGCTTAGCATCATGAGTTCATCTTTATTTTTTTATTTGTTTTCAGGCGCAATTAAGAACAATTTAGCCGAAACCGGTTTGGCTCAGTGGATAGAGCGTCAGCCTGTGGACTGAAGGGTCCCAGGTTCGATTCCGGTCAAGGGCATGTACCTTGGTTGCGAGCACATCCCCAGTAGGGGGTGTGCAGGAGGCAGCTGATCGATGTTTCTCTCTCATCGATGTTTCTAATTATCTCTCTCCCTTCCTCTCTGTAAAAAAATCAATACAATATATTAAAAAAAACACAACAATTTAAATGGAACAAAATGAAGAGGTTGGATCAAATGGTGTCTCAGGGTCTCTCCCTAGAACAAAGAGTCTGTAGCAACATAATCACTTTGTTCTCCAGGGAACGGGAGGAAACGAGTGTTTACTGAACACCATGTGCCAGAGGCTTTGTACCCACTATCTGCCCCACAGCCCAGAACATCCTGGGAGGCAGCTCTTATCATCCCATTCTATGGGTGAGGAATGGAGGTTCTCAGGACAGTGAAGTTCCCAAACAGAGGGATAAAGAAGCAGTGGGGTGGACACTGAGACGCAGAGCCCCTCACTTCCACACCCACTGCTTTCCACAGCAGCCCATGCGGCCAAAGCCTGGGGACACTTGAAATATGCTCCCCAGCCCCCATTTTACATACATATGATGAAAAAAAAGTAAAATGATCAGAAACAGAACAGGAGAAAATTCCTTAAAATTTCACCACTTGAGAAACTTTTTAGCCTCACTATGATCTGAAAGGATCACATCCTTTGTTGCTTTTATTTGCTGGGTTTCTGGTCATAGCTACTAACATTCTTTAAACTTAAACATACTGAAATATGTATATGTAACTTGAAGAATGAATGAATATTGAGCCATCTTCTGAAGAAAAAAAAAAAGAAATAGGAAGGTACTGATACCTGTGTTCTCCACCCCCAAAAGGTAGCCTCTATCCTGAATTTGTATAAGTAGTTTCTTTGCAGGCAGCACGTTTTGAAAGATCTGTGGTGTTATTCCAAGTAAGGTACAGGACCACTCATGTGGTCAAATTTATACCCATAGATTTATATCTATAAATTCCTCCCAAACCAATGTTCTCCACTCACTCTTACCCATTCCACAAAGACTTATTCAAATTCCACCTTCTGAGAATCTTCCAATCCCCTCCGGTCTACAGTTTTTAAAAAACAACTGATCAGCCCAGCCAGTATGGCTCAGTGGTTGAGCATCCACCTATGAACTAGGGGGTCAGGGTTCGATTGCTGGTCAGGGTGCATGCCCAGGTTGTGGGCTCAATACCCTTGCCTTCTCCTTTGCCTCTTTGTTAAATATATTTTTTATTGATTTTTTTACAGAGAGGAAGAGAAAGGGATAGAGAGCTAGAAACATCGATGAGAGAGAAACATCTATCAGCTGCCTCCTGCACATACCCCACTGGGGATATATGCCTGCAACCAAGGCACATGCCCTGGACTGGAATCAAACCTGGGACCTTTCAGTCCGCAGGCCGACACCCCATCCACTGAGCCAAACCGGCTTCGGCACTTTCCTTTGCCTCTTGATGCCCTTTTGATCTTCTATGTGATGGTCTCTAGACTTAGAGATACCATTTCTTTAATTGGGAGGCACTGTGTATTTATTAGAATATAAGTAAAGATAGTAGTGCTTCTTATTAAATGAAGAAATGGGTGACAGAGGGAGCTAAGACCTCCCAGGACTGTCTGGCTTGATCTGTAAGTGGCCACGGGCCTACAAGACAATCATCTTTCCTAAAACCAACCTTATATTTTTCTCCCTCAAGTTTGTGTTATGAAAAATGTTAAACAAACAAAACACTTGAATATCCTTATATCCTTGATGCAGCATTGCTGCAAACATTTTGCCACATCTGTTTTGACTATATGTTTTACTGAATCACTTGAAAGTAAGTTAAATCTATTGCATTACTTGGCGTTAAATACTTTAGCACGCAACTCCAAAAACAAGGACATCCTCAGTACTGTACTATGATCACAACGCTAAAAAAAATTCTTAGCCCTGGCCAGGTATCTCAGTTGGTTAAAGCATCATCCAATACACCAAGGTTGCCTGTTTGATCCTCAGCCAGGGCATATACAAGAAGCAATCCCCCCCCCCCCAACACACAAACCTCTCTCTCAAAATCTACACTAATAAAAGAATAAGATGGAAACTGACCATACCTTTGCAACACCCACCAGCCAATCAGGAGTGAGCATGCAAATTAATCTAGTAAAGATGGTGGGTTAATTTGCATACATAGGCGCTGAGCGGTTGGGGCTGGGGCGGGGTCCAGGCATTCTGCACTGCCCCAGGCGATCCAGGCCTCTGGACAGCGTGGGAAGGCAGAAAGGCAGCTCTGGGCTGGAGCGAAAAGATGGCTCTAGCCAGAGTGAAGGCAGTGCTGGCAGCCAGAGTAAGGAAGGCCCACTCTTGTACAAATCTTCGTGCATGGGGGATATAGTTAATTAATAAATAAATAAATTTAAAAATTCTTAATATCATATAATATGCAGTCAATACCACAGTTTGCTCAGTTCTTAAGTCATTTCTTTTATAGTTTTTTTTTTTTAAACTGGGATCCAACCACGATAAGTTTTCTGAAGTTTCTGCACCTACCAAGTGCCACAGTAATGCTTATTATTCCTGTTGCTTAGGACAACTGCTAATGTATTATGGTTACGAGAGAGGTAATCATTAGAAGATTAATAAGGATGAAGATTGAATGTAAAATTGCTCTTTGCCAGCAGTGCAAATCAAAGCTAAAAGGTTTTTGGTCAGAATGCAAAAATATTTTATTGGTAAGGAACCCACATAAAAATTCTTCAAGGGATGAGTATTTTATTTTGGCACTGCTTTCAACCTTAAAAATGTCCTTTTCTGTTTCACTTAATTTAAAACTGATAGACCATCAAATACCACAAAAACCTCATGTTCCCAATGTAGTCCACGAGGTTAACGGGGGACTGCTTTCTCTGGGTTAAAGGATACCATGAAAATTCAAAACGCATATTTTAAAAAACAGGGTCACTGTGGTCCCAGGCATGCCGGGCTCCTGTAGAACAATAGCTTCCCCTTTAGGCTCTGTTTCTGGGTGAAAAACACCATGCCCTGTTAGCAGATTTCCTAAAGATGGCCATCAGAGCAATCTCGGAGTAATATTTTCTCAAACAAGTTTGCTCTGAGTTTTGAGGCCACAAAAAGACCCATAACACTAACATGAATGTCAGATGTTTTTATCTTTGTCAAGTGAGTGAGGAGAAATGAGCTGGCAAACTGGAGGTCGAGCCCCCACAGGAATCCCCTGCGGTTTTCTGGCTCAGAAAGGCAGGGAGGGGAGGGGGCCTGACAGAGAGCCCAGCGGTCTGGTTTAAACATTCCCTTATATGGACGCACATGGATGGTCAGTGTCTGCTTCCCGCACACTGATGCTAAGCCCCAAGGATTCAGGGCCTGTGGAGCAGGCAAGAAATGAGGTTTCCCACATCACAGGACCCTCCTTGGTCCAGAACGTACCAGCTGTAGCTTCCGGCCCCTCATCTGGGGCTGCAGGTACAGGGGGAGCCTGAGGGGGAAGCTGAGGTGCGGTCCACGTGCTCCTGCTCCGTGGGCCCCTCCCTTCCAGGAGCCAGCTCTCTGTAGCCCTGGCTAAATAAATCAGTACCCTGTTTCCCCGAAAATAAGACAGTGTCTTATATTAATTTTTGCTCCCAAAGATGCGCTAGGTCTTATTTTCAGGGGATGTCTTATTTTTCCAAGAAGAAGAATACGGAACACATTTATTGTTGACCAACAAAAAAAGGAAATTCATTACCTGTATATAGTATGGTAGTAGTTGTCATCACAAACCAGCTCACTGATTGGCCGCAGCGCAGCCGGAGCTGTTCAGGCCGTGCGAGGTCTCTTTAAATCAGAAGTCAGACGCCTTATGGTAACTTTGGGGGCCTTATATTCCGGGGAGGCCTTATGTTCTGGGGAGGCGTTATTATTGGGGAGGTCTTATTTTGGGGGGGATGCCTTATATTACAGCGAGAGGCAAAACTGGAAGAAGATCTTATTTTTGGGGGATGTCTTACTTTCGGGGCAACAGGGTAATTTAGCCGAAACCGGTTTGGCTCAGTGGAAAGAGCTTCAGCCTGCAGACTGAAAAGTCCCAGGTTCGATTCCGGTCAAGGTCATGTACCTTGGTTTCGGGCACATCCCCAGTAGGGGGCGTGCAGGAGGCAGCTGATCGATGTCTCTTATCGATGTTTCTAACTCTCTATCCCACTCCCTTCCTCTCTGTAAAAAATCAATAAAATATATATATTTAAAAAAAATCAGTAATTTAATCTGATCTGATTCTGTGTGTGGTCTTCCCCACCAATCTGAGCCTCACCTGCATTAATGCTCCATATTGTGATGTCTCACCTCCACCCTTTCCCTACCCTCCAAATTGTCAAGAGGACAAATAATTATTATTCTGGATCAGAATCATGTGTGGTCAACTGAGAAAGCTCTACAACCAAGAAACTGGCCTAGAAAGTGACTCTCTTCCCCTCCCTCCCCAACAAGTGCATGCCCATGTCTACCACGGTGGGCATCTCCCAAAAGGTACAGATGGGGGGGTACAGGGAAAGAGCATTTCATACCAGTGAGTCACCCAGTGAGAGAGCTACTGCCTTTCCAGTTTCCGATCCATCGTTCTGTCAACTTTGCTGAGAAAGTCTCCATGTGCAGCCTTTCCTAAGAGCAACCCTATTGCCTCCTGAAACATGTGCTAAGCTCTGTTTTTCACACTGACAGGGAGCAGGCCTCTGGTGCAGAGGCCCGGGCAGGTGGCAGCTGGAAAGACACCGCCTTGCCTTATTCTGATTGAATTTATTATTCTGGTTGCTTTCTAAGGGTGATAAGCGATGATGAGTTTTTCATGAAGTGGATATAAAGTGTTCCTTGCAAATAAGTTGAAGTTATGAAGTAAGCGAATTGAAATAAAAAGATCATGCAAGGAAAAGGACCTGTGGTCTGCAGGTACAGCAAGAACTGGGACAAGCACACAGCAGTGACTGAGCTCTGGAAACAGCAGATCAAGGAGACCCCTTCCTTCTAGGTCAGGGGCTCTCCATCCTGGCTGCACGCCTCCGTTTGGTGAAGATCACTTTTATGACTCCACGAAGTAAAAACACATACACGAGGGAAATCTATACGCTGAGACATGTCTGGAAGGCGTCCTTCGGAATGTGAACAATGGCTACGGCAGCGTGGTAATGTGGCTTTGTGTTCTTTCTGCTCCTCTGGGTGTTCCAGCAGTGAATTTATTTCAGTTATGCAACCAGGCAAACCAAATTAAAGGGACTATAAAGTGGGAGCAGGAGATAAAGGAACCAGATGTGAAGCTGGAATTACAACAAAAATAAAAAGTAAAACCCCAAACCCACACAGCAGTCTGCACAGTGCCGCGGATTGCCTCTCTGTGCCCGAGTGCCAGGCGGAAGGCTCCTGGTTCTTGCCCAACTCTCCGCTCTAGCTGAACCCCTGGGAAGGGCGTCTCCCTTGCAGGGCCTCAGTTTCTCTTCTGTGAAATAGGGAATTGCACTGGATCGGTGGTTCTCAATAGGGGGAGGTTTTGTCCTCCACAAGAATATCAGACAGTGTCTGGAAACCTTTTCAGTGTCATACTGGGGAGGGTGCTACTGGCACCTAGTGGGTGACCCCAGAGATGCTACCCAAGATCCTACAGTGCAGAGGACGGGCCCCTACAACAAAGGATTCTCTGCCCAAAATGTCAGCGGTGCTGAGGCAGACACATCTGCTCTGGATGGTCTCGGATGGTTTCCCCAGATCTGACCTACATTCGTGTCTGCGAGTTTGGGCCCAGCGTCTCCTCACCTCCTGTAAGAGAAGCAAAGCTCTCATGGCCAGCCAGACCCACTCAGCTATGAGGGGGAGAGAAGAAATAAACAACAGGGTCAAAGGCAGGAAACAGCCTCAAGTCCTCAGCGGGAGGTGCGGCAGTAAAAGGCAGATGTGGACTGAGGCCTCCCTTCCTCATGTGAATGAACAGGGCCCCCTCCTGCTGCGTGTTGGCATAGCAAGCAATGGGCTGATGGAAACCCACACAACATTTGAATAAGAACATGGTGTCGGTGGGATAGTTCCCTAATGACCACCTTATGACTTCTTGGGGTAAATGAGGAAATACCAGTCAATCACGGCAGAATTTCCTTGAAAAACATAACAGACTTCTAAACAGTTACTTAAGAAATGCTGACTCATTTTAGATTAGACTCAAAATCTTGAAGAGCCTGCCACAACCAGACCCTTTGTGGACGCTCGATAGATAAATGACAGATGCAGCAAGACAATGCGGAGCTGGGAGGAGAGGTCTTTTCAATCAGTGGTGCTGGGCCAGCTTGGCAAGAAACGAGAGTGGATTCCTACCTCCCAGGAAACACAAGCATCCAGTCCAGATACAGTGGTACCTCGAGATACGAGTGCCCTAACAACGAGATTTTTGAGATACGAGCCGTCAAGTGAGCGATTTTTGCTTTGAAATATGAGCAACATTTGAGATAGGAGTCATCATGCAGATCGGCCACCTGCAAACGACCCACCAGTTTACCGAGACTCTAGCGTCTCATAGTTTCCCACGCCTCAAGGTTACGGAACGAATGAAACTCGTATCTCGAGGTACCACTGTACTAACACACTTAAAAGCCTGTTACACTTTAAAAGGCTGAACTCTAAAACTTTCAGAAGATAACTTCATGACTTTACAGTAAACAAGTCAAAGAGCACCAGCCATACAGGAAAAAAAAAAGATAAAATACACCACACCTTAGGAACTTCTGTTCATCAAAAGACAAGCTGTAAGAATCTATTTGCAATAGGTATATCCACAATATATAAATAACAGCCACAAATCAATAAGGAAAAGGTAACTCAATAAGAAACAGGCAAAAACACTAAACAGCATTTCACAAAGAGGCGATCCAAATGGCAATACCATATGGAGAGACTCAGCCTCATTGGTCATCAGGGAAGTAAAAACCATAATGAGTCATTATGACACATCTTCCAGAATGCCTATGATTATTGAAAAGAGAAAAAGTGCTCACGGGGATGCAAAGAATTAAAACTCCAATACCTCACTGAATGGGAAAATAAACGGGTACCACCATTTTGTAAGACTGCTTGGCAGTCTCTACTGAAGTTAAACATGTGTCTATACACTGACTCAGCCATTGTACTGCCATATATTTACCTGATACAAACGAGAGCGTATATTCACCAAAAGAAATGCACAAGGATATTCATGATAGCTCCTTTCACAACAGTATCGAACTGTAAATATTCAAATGTCCACCCAAAGTAAAACGGAAAATTCAATTAACCTATGCAGTGACAATACTGCCTATTCTGTCTATTATTGGATGTACTGTGGACCTTAATCAAAAGCACCAAGAAAACAAACACCCCACTCCATAGGTGAATGGGGTTCGGTACTAATATTGCATGCTGATTATTAAGAAAATTTACAAGCACCTAAGTTAAAGAAGAAAATACTTTGTCTAAGTCAGTGGTCGGCAAACCATGGCTTGTGAGCCACATGCGGCTCTTTGGCCCTTTGAGTGTGGCTCTTCCACAAAATACCACGGCCTGGGCAAGTCTATCTTGAAGATGTGGCGTTAGAAAAAGTTTAATTTTAAAAAATTTCAATCGTTGTACTGTTGATATTTGACTCTGTTGACTAATGAGTTTGCTGACCCCTGGTCTAAGTAATCACTTACCTTTTTAAATATATTTTATTGAGTTTTACAAAGAGGAAGGGGAGAGTTATAGAGAGTTAGAAACATCGATGGGAGAGAAACACTGATCAGCTGCCTCCTACACACCTCCCACTGGGGATGTGCCCGCAACCAAGGTACATGCCCCTAACCGGAATTGAACCTGGGACCCTTCAGTCTGCAAGCTGACGCTCTATCCACTTAGCCAAACCAGTCAGGGCTAAGTAATCACTTTTAAATTTATATTCTCTCTACTTAAAAAGTAATGAGATACTAATAACCTGTTAGAAACAAAAAGGCAAGCCACAGAATGAGAGAAGGTGCTTGCAGAATATACACCAATATGGAGCCCACACCAGAAACACTGCAAGTCTGTTAGAAAAAGACAGATGACACAAAGAAAAATGGGCAGGACTTCTCACTTTGTACTTTTCAGTATCTTTCCAGGTTTTCTAAACTATTATATACACTTCTACCTTTTTATATTTACTTTCAGTTCATTAATACTACACGAATATACTTTCCATGTAGAATATCAGACACTCCAGATAAAAGTAAAGTCCCTATTGACCTTTAATCCTGATCCCCTCCAATAATAGAGAAAATGACTAGACTATTATGCTTTTTTTTCCCTAGCTTTTTTTTTTTTAATGCAGTAATCCTTTTTGGTTTTGTTTTTTTAAAAATATATTTTATTGATTTTTTACAGAGAGGGAGAGAGATAGTTAGAAACATCAATGAGAGAGACATGGATCAGCTGCCTCTTGCACGCCCCCTACTGGGGATGTGCCCACAACCAAGGTACATGCCCTTGACCAGAATCGAACCTGGGACCTTTCAGTCCACAGACCGATGCTCTATCCACTGAGCCAAACCAGTCTCAGCTCCTTTTTGGGTTTTAATGTTTTGTTTATTTTACATGTATGGCGTCATACTGATGTGTGTCTTGTCTTGGGACTAGCTTTTCCCCACTCAATATTACAACTTTACCATGTTTTCTGCTGATATGTACAGAGTTACTGTAGTTATTGCCTTACTCTTTTAAAAAATAATATTTTTTTTATTGATTTCAGAGAAGTAGGGAGAAGGAGGGAGAGAAACATCAATGATCAGAATCATTGACTGGCTGTCTCCTGCACGCCCCACAGTGATTGAGCCTGCAACCTGGCCATATGTTCTGATCGGGAATCGAACTATGACTTCCTGGTTCATAGGAGAGGCTCAACCACTGAGCCAATCGGCCAAGCTAGTACCTTATTCTTTTTCATGACTTCAGAGTTCTCCATAGAATAAATGCTCCACAGTCACTCTTTCCTCCTTGCCACCCCACCCCTTATCCTAGTTCCCCACTTTAATGAGAACACTTGATGTTATTTAAACATGTATGTAATTCTAGCTTCATAAAGTAAAAATCTCCAGAAAGCTTCTGCCTCATTCTAACCTCAGAAAGTGGCATGGCTTTGAGGATTTCCCCAGCTGTCTACGTATAAAGCGGAGCGCACAGCTTTGGGGAGCCCTGACCTTTGCTATGTGCCCGCCCCCCCATTCCCCAGGACTGGAAACGGTACTAAAAACCTAAGACTTTGTTTATCTACCTCGGTTGCTGATGTGCTGTGAGACCTTGGGTGAGTGGCTCCCCTCTCTGGTTCCTCACTTCCCCCCTTATGAATGGGGATGGGGGGAGAGGTTGGAACATGTACTCTGTTGGGATCATCTCAGCTCTGAAGTGTTCTGTTGTTCTTGGTGATTCATGCAAGTGATCACCAAGGCAGAAATGCCTGAGAAAAATTATCCCTTTCCTTGTAACCCTGTCCATAGTCTGCCTCTCAGGGTCTGTCAGGAGAAGTATAATCGATGCTCAGGGGGTGCTCACAGGAGACACCCAGGACCTGATGCTTCAAGAGACTTGCTCTCCCTCCCCCACCACCTCACCAACCCCCGTTCCCCTTCTCCCCCCGCGCCCACCCCTGGAACATCTCATCTTCCTGAGACCTTGAGCAGAGCAGTGCTTCCTACTTATCTCATCCCCATGACTGCTGAAGGCTAAGTTGCCATGGCAACCCAAGCTCACTGAACCATGCTATAATCCTGTTTCTATAAAGAGGAACACTTAGCTGTCTGGAGAGGCAATTACTCATGGAGGAGGAGCAAACCCGCATATTTCAGACCTTCCGGTGCGCACATGTCACTCCTGTGGAGATGGGACTCTGACGCATGGACTTACAGACAACCGGAAGCGAGAACCTTCCTGGCCTCCTGAGCTCTTGCTGTCATGGCCTCCTCCACATCTCTGTCCACCTTTGTTCCCCTCCTTCCTAACGCCTTCCTTTTCCCTCCCTTCTCCACGTGCCTGCCTGCAAGGTGACCTTTGGGATGGACAACTGCAAAAGCCTGGTCCTTGACTCACCTTCCAGCTGGTCCTTCTCCGAATGGCCAAAGGGGCCTTTAACGAAAGTCTATCAGACCCCCGTCACTCTCCATTCCACAAGGGGAGGGCCAGGGACTACAGCCACCTGCTTCTCCCCGCTCAGCCCCGACCTTGTCTCCTTACCCTCCACCGTCCAGCTCATGATGGGCTGCTTTTTCTTTTTTTAAATATATTTTATTGATTTTTTACAGAGAGGAAGGGAGAGGAATAGAGAGTTAGAAACATCGATGAGAGAGAGACATTGATCAGCCACCTCCTGCACGCCCCCCACTGGGGATGTGCCCGCAACCAAGGTACATGCCCTTGACCGGAATTGAACCTGGGACCTTTCAGTCCCGAGGCTGACGCTCTATCCACAGAGCCAAACCGGTTTCGGCTGGGCTGCTTTTTCGTAAAGACATCCAAGCCTCATCCTCTCCCGACACCCATCACTTTCTGTGTGTCCTATTTCCCTCAGCGCGTACACCATCTGCATTCACAATCTCTGCTTGTTTACTCCTTCCACTGTCTCCCTCTCCGGAATAAAAATAGCAACACTCTGTCTCTTCTGTTCCTGGCCGTTTATCTTCCACCCAAACCTGCATCTGGCCAGGCGCTGCCTATCAGCACCCTCAGCACCACAGCAGGCTCTCGGTTCTCTGTCCCCATTAAACCCTGCACTCGTCCCTCGTGGCACTGACTGTGACTGTGACCACATCACTCCTGGGTAAATACTGCTCAAGTGGGTCTCCTCGTGACTGCCCAGGACACGAGGCAGGGACTGGCTACTGCTATGTCCAGGAGGGCAACGCCTGTCCGACGGCAGCCAAGGAGTCATTATTAGTTTAATGAGTGGCGGGAAAATTAAGACTCCCAGATGGCCAAGGTCCGGCCACTAGTGAAGGTGGGCAGGGTGGGACCCGAGTTCCTCCTTCTCGCTCAGGTGCGGGGGGGCCTCTGGAGTCAGTCAGGGGAGTGGGGGAGGGGGAGGACTCACCAGAGCTTGCTCTATCAGCAGGCAGAACAGGATGGCGTTGCCCACTTCCCTCAGGCTCTGGAACACGTCTGTTTTGAGCTCTGCGTACTCAATGATGTCCTTCAGCTGGTGGTGGAAGAACTCCAGGATCCCTGAGGGGGCAGGGGGCGCTCAGCGGGGAGTTGACACAGCTCAGCCGGGTTCATGGGACCTGCCAGCTGAGCAGCAGCCCCGGCCCTGACTCAGGGATGGCCAAAAGCCAAACCTGCGGGCCCTGGGGTAAGGCTTCCTTCAGGCTCAGTACTAGAGGAAGATCAGGAGGCAGGCTCCAATCTTTTATGGAACAAAACACACACACACACACACACACACACACACACACACACACACACACACACACAGTGAGCAGCCCTGGGTCTTTCCCCGTCCCTCCAAAAGCTTCCCTGAATTCTCATTAACGACAGGCATTAATACTTATTTAGCAGTGTTAGATGCTGTGCTAAGGACTTTATCTGCAATCCCTCATTTGATACTCATAGCGACACTATGAATCAGGCACTATTACTCTCGTTTTCAGATGGGGCTCAGAGAGGGTGAGTGGCATGCCCAGAGTCACACAGCTTAATACGTGAGGCAACTAAGACTGAGCACCAGCGTTTTCAGCCCCAGCCCTTTCCTGTTCTAAATCGCACCGACCCAGCAGACATCTTTCTGGATGCGCCAAGCCCCCAATTCAGTCTCGACTCCACTGACTACGAGGGAAGGGAAGAATCACTGCTCTGCCCAGATGTCAAATGGCAAAAACTCCTGTTTCCGGACTCACTGTAAAATGCCACCTGGGGCTGATGGAGGATGGATCCTAGAGATGCTAAGCGGATGAAGACTTTATGAGTAACCCTTACTCTCCCGTTTGCATCCTCGTACAGCTTCCCAGCATGCCTGAGGCAGGCCCAGCCGCCATCATTTCCTTTGCCGATGGAAGAATACTACCGCTCAGAGGGATGAAAAATGGTCGGAGGCAAGCTTCCAGCTAGTGGCAGAGGGAGGATGCAAACCCAGAGCTCTGCCAGCGTGTGGGTATTTTGGAGAAGCAGACCCTCTAAGGCAGGTGGCCGGAGTCCCTTCCCTCTCCAGGAAGGGTTTGCAATATTTGCCTCTCACCACCCCTGCCCCGGTTCCCCATCACCCACCTGGGGAGCCATATTCATGCCGGGGCAGGCGACATATCTTGGGCATCACTTCGATCAGTGTTTTCACATACTGGAGAATGGTCCCCTGGAGCTGAGAAAACAAGAGTAAAAATGAAATAATCCACTGTTGCTGCTCAGGCGCATCTCTAGGCTGAACGCTGGGCTACAGGGGTGTACAGGGTTCTGCTGAAACCAGTGGGTAAGCGCGAGGCTGAAGGTGTGGCTAAATTCATGTGTTGAAACCCTAATTCCCAATGTAATGGTGTTTGGAGATGAGGCCTTCCACAGGTAATTAATCACGAGGGTGGGGCTCTCACAATGGGATTAGTGCTCTCTTATAAGAAGAGACAGGCGAGAGATGATGTCTCTCTGTCATGTGAGGGCACAGCCAGAAGGCAATGAACTGGGAGAAAGGCTCTCACCAGAACCTGACCATGCTTGCCTGATCATGGACCCCCAGCCTCTAGAACTGCGAGAAAAAGCATCCTGTTTAAGCCACCCAGTTTGTGGTGTGTTTGTTACAGCAGCCGGAGCTGACTGAGACAGAAAGGCTCTGCTCCCTGATAGGACAAGGCAGGTTCTCCTCTAGCAATGGGCGGCAGCCCCGGTGCCCTTTCTAAGGGAAAACGGGCCTTTATAATTAGAGGGAGCTTTCTCATCAGCCCCCTGGACTTACAGACTTCAAGGAGGACAGTTTCTAGGCCTGCTGTCCTTTCTGGGGTAGGAGGCTTACATGGGACCCAGACTAAGAGCTGAAACGAAATGGGGCCAGGGAGCTGTGGAGTGAGACAGTCTCTTCTTCAAGCAGAGAAAACCCATAGCACATTTATCCCCCGTGTTCAAGGCAGACTTCTTTTTTTAAAAAAAATATATTTTATTGATTTTTCACAGAGAGGAAGGAAGAGGGATAGAGAGTTAGAAACATCGATGAGAGAGTGACATTGATCAGTAGCCTCCTGCACGACCCCTACTGGGGATGTGCCTGCAACCAAGATACATGCCCTTGACAGGAATTGAACCTGGAACCTTTCAGTTTCCAGGCCGACACTCTATCCACTGAACCAAACCGGTTTCGGCTCAAGGCAGATTTCTTTAATCCATTTACATTTTCTGGATTGAGCGCCACAATTCATAATCCATGGCTCCACTCAGCTGCTACCAAAGAACCGGAGTTAGCCAGTGAATCCTGCTTGCCATGCCTGACATGGTTAGACATTACCTTTCTATTTCTCCTTCATCAGCTTAAATTTTCAGGAAAATCTTGTTCTACCCTTGCTTTCACAGAGTTATGGGGAATTAAATGAAGGTTTAGATGACCATATGTGGGGCACAGACAGAATGGTGATAAAGGGATTGGCCTGAGGCCAGTGCAGGATTGGCAGCAGAATTTAGCAAGAAATTCCAAGGGGAAGAAGCACGGTGACCGATTAGAGATGTCTGCCAGGGGCATGGGAGGTGAAAATGGTAGCACCCGTGCTGTAGGTATACCATGCAGAAATTAGACAATGTGGCATGGGAGGGCGCTACGAGCAATCATTACTAGATTCTGAAGGTCAAGGTCAGGATTGCTGAGTTCAGTCATGAAGCACAGGCAGTAAGCTCAGGGTCAGACAATGAGAGGCATAGGCACAAGTCGGAAGGATCACAGAAATGTAACAGCAACAGGTAAGAGGAACCAAGGAACAAAGGAAAAGTCTCTGCCTACAGGCACAGCTGACGTGTCTTGATTTCAGAGCGGGGTACAAAGTGACAGTAGACCTTGTTCCTCTCAACCATGCCATGTCCCCCTCCCAGGCCTCCTGTGGCCCGTCCTTACCAAGCTCTTGACGATCTTCAGCAGCTCCTCCATGACCACGGCGATGCCCTGGTAGCCCAGGAGTCTGCAGATGGTCTTGAAGTGGGGAGGCCCCACGAAGTTCCTGTAGGAGCTGTAGATGTGGCTGTAGGCGATGTTGAGAGGCTGGGGAAGAGAGGATGTGCAACGTAAGCGGCTGAGCATGGGAGGGACGCCGGCCTGCGTCCTGTCCAGGTGGGAGAAGTAGCGCTGACAGGAAGGAGGGGACCTGACGTCACCTGGGGCTCTCAATGGGCGCCCCAGGGAATATGTTTGCAAGATGCTGGCCATGGAGAGAGGTGTGGTCAGTGGCCACAGGACGGAGCAAAGGCCACTAGATGGAGCAGGGGTTCCCCAGGGAAAGAGGAGAAAGAACTTTCAGGCGAGTATCTTTTTTATAAAGACTCTTGCTGCCCCAACTGTCAACCCCCCCCCCCCCCGGAGTTTTACAAATTGAGCTATGGGGTGGGGGTAAAAAGGACAATTTTCTTTTTCTAGAGACGCTTTTTGTACTGGAAACTGGCTGGAAGAACCCTGTGAAAACGCAAGAGCAGGTTAACACTGGCCTCTTTCTTCTACTTTAGTTGTCTCCGTCTGTGACCGGGTGGGGTCTTGGGAAGGAACAGGCCTGGGGGTCAGGAGACCTCTGCTAGGTGCTTGGGAAAATCAGGTTCCTCATCTGTGAAATGAGGGGGCTGGACCAGTCAGGGTTTCCTCACTTTCTGAGTAGCTGTCCAAAGGAAAGATGCCATAGGAACTAACATGTGAAACAGACAAAGGCAGAGCTGCTCTGTTTGGGTGTTGGTGGGGGCCTTCGGGCCCCGGCCACTGAATGGCCACCTCCATATCTTCTGAACCCCCACAGCACCTTTGGTGAATAGGGGGATCTCTTTAAGATCTCTGTCTGAGAATATATGACCAAAATATAGGTCTCTCAATTGCTGTCCTGAGTTTTGACAAATGTATGTACATCTGTGTAGTCAACAGCCAAAGCAACATGTAGGGCATTTCCATTGCCAAGGAAGTTCTCTCATGCCCCTTTCTAGTCAGTCTTCTTCCTGTACCAGAGGTAAGCCATGGTTGGCTTGGTGTTGGCGATATACTCCTCATCCCTAAAGCAGGAGAATACAGAATGAGGCCACGAGTTGTCACTGACTTCATTTTGAAATGCTGCCACTTACAGAGCACCCCATGCCAGTCTCAGAATCCTTCCATGTGCAACCTCCTTTAACCTACATGACAAACATGTGGCTATGGCCAATCCTTAGTCCCATTTCACAGACAAGGGAACTGAGGCTCAGAGTGGTTAAGTAGCTTGCCCAAGGTCACACAGTTCAGAGGTAACTGAGCCCTGATCTGCACCTAGGTAGGTCAGATTCCAAAGCCCACATTCCTAATCTCTGCTCACAATGGTGGGCTTTGGAACTGAATTCTATTATAAACCATATCCACTTTTTAGAGAAGGCCTCACTCCAAAGCTTAATTCTGAGTGTAGTTTTCCTGCCCGGAATTATAAAAATCTTGAACACAAATCATGTATATACGAGACCACACCCGACAGTCTACTAGCTAAAATTCTCTAGTAGTTGGCTAAGGAGAAATCCTACATGAATGAACCAGGAACTGCATTTGGAGGAATGCAAGGGTCTCCACTCCCGCCGGAGCCATGGGCGGGAAGATTTAATTATGTTCAGTCTCAGTTTGGGGTTAAGTACGTTTTAGTGTAGATGAATTCTTCTAAACTTTACGAACTAAGCATCACGATCCCAGTGCCCTCTACAATCAAGGATACATGAACACACCTGGGAAAGTCACTGGCATTTGTGAGGATTCGTGAGAAGCAGAACACCCACACACCCAGCAGACGGAAGGACAGTTCGTTTGGGAAGCGAATGCCTACATGTGAGAGGCTCAGAAAGCGACAAACAGCAGCTCCACACTCCATTCAGATGTGCTGTCACAGAAAACTCTGCCTGCACCTGGTAGGAGAATAGCTTGTATGTAGTTCCTAAGGATTTCTGAATGTTGCGGGGCAGGAATGGTGGGAACTATACCTGACTTAAAGCATGATGTTCACTAAAGCTAATGTGCAGCACATCCTGGAAGTATATGAACTGTTGAGTTTGATTTAGCTGATCATAGGCGCCAGGCCATATAGTTTTCTGTGTGAGTAAAACAGGCCACCTAGTCTAACAGAGCTGGGTGTAGGGTGAGGTGAGTGAGGCACTAGAGCACAAAATGTCAGGAAGGGCTCTTTCTCTCTCTCGGTGAGTGTATCCCAGCTCTGGCTCTGTTCTCAGAGCCTCATTCTGTATTCTCCTGCTTTAGGGATGAGGAGTATATCACCAACACCAAACCAACCGGAGCTTACCTCTGGTAGGGAAAGAAGACTGACTAGAAAGGGGCATGAGAGCATTTTCTAGGCAATGGAAATGCCCTACATGTTGCTTTGGTTGTTGACTACACAGATGTATATACATTTGTCAAAACTCATGAAACTATGTGTGCCCTTATGATTGTGCATTTATGGACGAGTGGTTGTATTTCTCCAACTTCTTATGTTGAAATCCTAAGCTCTATATGTAGGACTTTTGAGAGGTCATTAAGTCATGAGGGTGGAGCCTTCACGAATGGGATTAGTGCCCTTGTAAGAAGAGACCTCAGAGCTTCCCCCAATCCCCATGATGTGGGATACAATGAAAACAAGGCCATCTGCAAACCAGGAAGCGAGCTTTCACCAGATACCAGATGCACTGGCACCTTGATCTTGGACTTCCCAGCCTTGAGATAATAAAGAAGTTTTAAGCCACCCAGTTGATAGTAATCTTGTTATAGCAGCTGGACCTAAGTGCATTTTACTATATATGATTTTGTGTCCATATAAAAGCAAATAAAAAAACCTACTGGGCTAAATCATAAACTAATTTACTTTCCAAGATTAGTTTTCAGAGATTAAAAAACAACAACCTTAACTTAACTTCCTCTGGAAGAGGGCTGCAGCTCCCTACACAGGCATGAGGGAAAGGTGACCTGGCTCTGCTCACGGCCCCAAGGGGCACTTGACAGGGTGCATGGGCTGCCATAACTCCCTTCCATTCTCCCCACACCACGCACTCTGGGCCTTGCCTCTGAACCCAGTAAAGTTCTGATCACCTTTCCTTCACCCCCTTTCAAATGATATATAATAAAAGGGTAATATGCAAATTGACTGAATGTTGGAAGGACGCACTGTGATGTGCACTGACCACCAATGGACAGACGTTCAATGCAGGAGCTGCCTCCTGGTGGCCAGTGCACTCCCACAGGGGAGTGCTGCTCAGCCAGAAGCCGGTTCACGACTGGTGAGCACAGCTGTGGTGGCAGGAGCCTCTCCTGCCTCTGAGGCAGTTGGACATCCCGCCCCCCCTCCCGCCATGTGCCCAAACCCTAAGGGCTCCTGGACTGCAAGAGGGCACAGGCTGAGCTAAGAACTGCCCCTCCCCCCACCCAAGTGCATGAATTTCATGTGCTGGGCCTCTAGTGTCCTATAAAAGGCATTTCTGAGCAGTAGGGTGATTTCCAGTGTCTATCCCTGGAGGAGTAAAAAAACAATCAGCTACTTTATTACTTCTGTCTGATTCTATGACTTCTTTTTTTGGTTTGTTTGAGTCTGTAGTTTTTAAATGGGCATGGAGGCACCTGAGTTCAAATCCCAGTCCATACATTTACTAGCTAGATGATCTTGAGCAAATTACTTAACCTCCCTTAGCTTTGGTTTCCCCTAAGTAAAGATAATGCCATTTCCAATAGGGCTATTGGGAGGATTAAATGAGATAACAGGCAGAGAACACTGAGCCGGGTGCCTGACACTCTGCAAGCACTCAGTGCAATAGCAGCCATTCCTAATGCTTTGTTCGATAATTTGGTAAGTAAACCAGGGAAATACAGCATCCTGGTCAGATCCCCCCCTCCTCCCCACCCCAGCAGTCATGATGCTTTGAATGTGAAGAGGGAGGGGGTGCATACATGGGTACAAGTCTACACAACACAGGGATGTCCCACAGAGGACACAGCTTTGAACCAGCTGCTGAAATGCACCCCAAACTGCAGATTTTGCTTAATATTTACAACATCATAAAGGCGAGAGCTGTGCAACAACAGGACTGCACTGGGTAGGCGCTCTCACTGCTGCAAGTGTTTGGGTGGAGGCTGAGAAGCATGGCTCAGGCTGCTGGAAGGGAGCCTGCCTGGGATTGAGCACTGGAAGGGGTGGGATTAATTCTCCCTTCAGAGGTGCAAGCTCCAGCGAGGTCTTCCTGGATGCTCATCCTCCCTGGGAGTCTCCTTAACCCCACCCAAGGAGCGTCTAGGACCAAGTCTTCTTGGGCACTTGCTGGCAAGCACACACACACAAAATATATATAGGTTTCAACAGCCCTTCCCAGTTTAGACAGAAGAGAAGAACATTTTGGAATGTACCACACACAAGGGTTTTTAAAAGCCCCCCTGATAGGCCTGCTCAATGCACACAGGCAGCCTCTTGTTCTTATATCCGTCTTGGATTCTGGTCAAGACCGGAAGTTTAAGCTTCAGCTGATGACTCAGGCTCAGAGAGGACCAGCATGAATTGAGCAGAATTCAAGTCCTTCTAAGTGAACAAGCACCCCTCACCCCCCCAAATACTCCACACCCATGCAAGAAGCACACACACATGCCAAAAAGTTCGTGCACACGCACCCCCGGAGGGCACCCATCTGACCTGCTGGCTCAGTAGGAGGCTGGGCCCTATTGAGAAAATGTGGGAGTATGGGAGTCTGGGCATTTTCTGAGGTTGGTAAAGAAAAAAAGGAATGCAACATGGCTTGAGACATTGAAAACTGCTCCAAATCTCTTATACTGAACCAGTCCTGCTAACTGACTCAGGTTACAACCCAAGGGCCTACCTTAGAAATGAATTATGATTAGGATGGCTTTTAATATCAAAGTAAACAAACTTGCACCATCCACATGGCACAAAACCATTTTGTGAGATTTTAGGAGGTAAATTATCCTGATACAGGAATCAGAGTCATCTTATTAATGTGTGACATAGATGTGCATTGTTTTAAAAAGGCAAAACAGTATTTTAAGGAGAGAAAAAAATATATGGTGATCCTGGGTAGTGTATTATCTGTACAGGGGCCTTTTAAAAATTGTGATAAAGCACACATAACACAGAAACTACCGTTTAAGCCATGTTAAAGTGTGGTATATGGGCTTTTAGTCAGAAGGCCTCTTTCACCGGATAGCAAACAGAGCCAGTTCAAACAACGAGACCTATTTATTTAGCAAACTGAATTTGCATGCAATTTGTATCTGCTTTCTGGAATCACAATTGCTGTTTTCCAAGATCCCAACAGGAATTAAAACTTGTTTCTAATTTCCTGCTTTAGTTGTAATTTCTCTAATGTTCCTTGAGCAATCTGAATACTATCAGCCACCAACACAAACACAGCTCTCTAATCCGGTTCAGAGAGCGAGCTGCGGCTCAACTCTGAAATCACTGCAGGTAAATGAGTAAAAGAGCAATACCAGGGAAGAGCACAGATAAGAGGCACAAAGGACTGGTAACTTCTGAGTTACAGGTTCAAATCCATTGCCGGGGCATAGGGAAAACTGCAGATGTGTCTGTCTGTCCATCCCTTCTTGATGTCTAGTGAGCTGCAGGACTGGATCTCCAACATCTGGGTTCCTCATTGGTCTTCTCAGCTAAGAGGTTGGAAGAGTCAAGGCAGGTGCTGTAGAGACCTCAAGAAATGATGCTCCTCTTCCTTGTCTTACAAAGTCAGTCCTTTGGAGAAGGCAAGAGGGAGAGCAGCAACCGGGCCTTCCAATTCAGAGATACCATATCAACCCTCTAACACTAAATTTTTAGAGGAAATGAATGTCATCACTTTTTTCATAATTGAATATAATAATGAGGATATATATATATATATATATATATATATATACTAGTATATATAATACTTCTCTGTGTATGAATGTTTTCAGCTAATAACTTCTTCATAACTGTCCAGGTGTATTCTGTGGCTATGGTAGCAAATTACCATAAATAGGGGGGAACGAAGAAGGGGGCTTATAATGACAGAAATTTATTTTCTTGTAATTCTAGAATCCATCCTCCAAAATCAGTATCACTGGGCCATGATCAGGTCAGCAGGGCCACACTTCTTCCAGACTCTAGAGAAGAATTCGTCCCTTGCTTCTTCCAGCTCTGGTGGCAGCCAGCATTCCTTGGGTTGTGGCTGCATTACTCCAATCTTCCAATGTCTCTGCTGAGATCTGGTCTTCTCCTCTGTATATGTATAACCTCCTTCTTTTTAAAACATATCATATATTTTTATTTCAGAAAGGAAGGGAGAGGGAGAGATAGAAACATCAAGGATGAGGAGAATCATTAATTGGCTGCCTACTGCACAACCTCCACTGGGAATCAAGCCCACAACCTGGGCATGTGCCCTGACCGGGAATCAAACCCTGACCTCCTGTTTCATAGATCAATGCTCAACCACTGAGCCGGCTGGGAAAACCTCCTTCCTATAAGGATACTTGTGATGGCATTTAGGATTCATCCTGGTAATTCAGGATAATCTTCCTACCATACGATCCTTTACTTATCACCTCTGCAAAGCCCTTTATCCAAATCAAGTAACATCCCCAGGTTCCAGGATCAGGACCTGACTTCTCTGGAGGCCATCACCAGCCTACTACACCAGGTGAGGCAGGTGCAACCATCCCTACTTAGCAGAGGAGGAATCTAAGTGAGATGACTTGCCTGAGGTGGCATACCAGAGGATATTCTGCTATATGTATAAATTGCCAAAATCATGGAATTCTCTAGATGGTGAATAAATAATGTAGCCTGGGAGTGAGACCACACAGACATTAGTAGGGATGACAGCAGCAAAGTGGATGGCACTGCTGGTGGCGGTGTCAGTGGGACCAAGGCAGACTCCCCAGGTCAGGCCACGTGGCAAGAGCTGGCACCCAGGTATGGACCCAGCTGGCATATATCCAGGTTGCTTCAGCAAAGCCACTCAGGACGATGACAGAATGGGGAAGGCAGTGCAGGACTAGGATACATTTCCCTGAGGTCAAATCATGTCTTGGGGCATCATGTAGCCAGTGACGACCACTTGCTAAAGACCAGAAAATGATCGGGAAATCACTGGTATAATAGAAAGAATGATTTGTACTACAATCTGCATCACTTGGAAGGTAGCTGCATGATATATTCTATATAATTTACTTTGCTCAGGTAATATACTTTTAAAGTTTGGGCTCATGTGCTAATTTTGATTACTGAATCGGTCGATGAAGGGTTTTTACCTTTAACATCAACCCTGACCTGAAGTGAGAGTTCTCCAGCTCAGGCAGGTGCACTTGGCCTCCAAATTCCTGAGGGAAGGTAGCATCATGCAACCTTGCCCTTTTCAGCCTGTGGACTAACCAACTCAGATAACAGCTCTGACCCTCCGCTGACCTCTTCTTAAGTAATCACTGCTACTCTTCCTAAGCCAGCACTTCTTAGAGAGGGGTTCATCTTACTGCTACAGCACTATATGGCAGGCATTACTGATATTTGCACTTTACACAAGTGTTCCCCAAGGTATAAAAAGTGAAGTACCTTGTCCAAGGCCACTCAGGTAGGATGTGAGCCCAGCCTGGGAGGGCTCAGGGCCTGCCCTCTGAGCGCTGGGTACAATCAGTTTTGGGGCTCAGGTAAGCCCTCACGTGGTCTCTTTACCACCACCTTCAGGAAGGGCATAGGAACCCCACTCCTGGCTGATTTCCCCAGGCAGTGATTTATACCTGGCGTACACAGCTGGTCTGTACACGTGGCAGAGGTGTGATTTCCTGGGCCACTGACTGCGCTCACAGAGCGCTGCACTGGCTCCCCTGGATGCTGGTGGATGTGGTGTCCACAGGAGTGGGAGGAGCCCGGCCAGGGATTCGGTCTCCACCCCAGGTTCCGCCACAGCCCGAGGAATGCTGTCCCTTCTCTCGGGGTCCATGAAGCCAAAGGACTTGTAAGGCCTCATATTCTGAGCATCTTAACTTCTCAAAGAAAATGCTCAGTGGTAAAAATGGCAGCCAGCAGCATTGAAAAGAAAGTTCCCTTTTCTGTGGCAAAGGCTGGAGTTCTATCTTATTGCTCCACAGGCTCCTTAACTGGTATTTTTATTCCCCTCAAAGCAAGCTTTTCCAAAGGCACCTGCAGACTGGCACACTGGGCTTCAGTGGAGAGGATGCCTCGTGCTCTGTGGGGAGTTACCGTTAGAACGAATTACAGCCGATTGGGATAGTTCCCTGGGAGGACCGAAGCCACGGGAAAGCCACAGAGCACAGCTAACCAAGGTCATGGGAAAGCCACAGAGCACGGCTAACCAAGGCCACGGAAAGCCACAGAGCACGGCTAACCAAGGTCATGGGAAAGCCATAGAG
Organism: Lasiurus cinereus; assembly: GCA_011751065.1. Taxonomy (NCBI): domain Eukaryota; kingdom Metazoa; phylum Chordata; class Mammalia; order Chiroptera; family Vespertilionidae; genus Lasiurus; species Lasiurus cinereus. The sequence goes on from JAAGEH010000434.1 coordinate 11,232,966, forward strand.
CACAGCTAACCAAGGCCACAGAAAACTACACAGCACGGCTAACCAAGGCCATGGGAAAGCCACAGAGCACAGCTAACCGAGAGACGCTGGATATCCCGACTCCACACCTCACAGAGACCATTGGCCCGGGGGTGGGGGTGGGGAGTTCTGTGACTCACCAGGCAACTCTTAGCGATTTTTTTGACTATCCCTAATGTGAATCACAAGGAGACCTTCAGGGTGCACTTAGCTACTTTGGCCAAAACTGAGAAGAAAAAAGCTGACTTTTAACGACATAATTTGTGTAAATAATTCAGGTTTCCATCTATCTAAGCTAGGGTTGCTGTAACAGATTACCTCGGGCTCAGTGGCTTTATGATGACGGAACTGTATTCTCTATTTCAGCCGTGCCCTCTGATCTCTTCAACAGAACAGTGGCCATGCATTCTTTTAAGGTAGAGGGGAAAAGAAGGGGATAGAAGCTCAGAGGCAGGGGAATGAAAAAGGGCAAGGAAGCAAAGGAAGGGCTCTTGAAAGAAAAGGAACTCTGGGGAACGTCCAAGAGTAGTCAACAGCTTCTGGTGTCAACTCCAAGCGGTGGACTGACAGCAGTTTCTTGGGAGGGCTGTGTGAAGAAGGCCTCCGAGGCTGTTTCTGAGCCCCAGTGGGAGGAGCGAGTACAGTTCTGTGGGGGTGCTGTGACAAACTGCCACAAATGCGGGGGAGTTAAAACAACAGGAAGCTCACACCTCTCTCAGTTCTGAAGGCCAGAAGCCTGAAATCAAGGAGTCAGCAGGGCCACGCTGCCTCCGAAGGCTCCAGTGGGGAGCCCTTCTTTGCACCTTCCAGCGGCTGGCGACCCCTGGGTTAGGGCAGCAGCACCCCACTCTCTGCCTCTGTCTTTCCATAGCTCCTTCCCGTGGGGTCTCTCTGTGCGGACATCTCCCTCTCCTCTTCCTCCGGAAGACGCCAGTCATTGGGTTTAGGACTCCCTCTACATCCAGTATAAGATCATGTTGAGGTCCTTAACTAATGAATGCCTCAAAGACCCTCTTTCCAAATAAGATCACATTCTGAGGTTCTGTGAGGACCCGAATTTTTGGGGGACATTCAAACCAACCCAGGACAAGTACCAGGATGGTTTAGTAAGCCTGACACAGGTTCAGGACTGGACAGGGGTAGTACCCATGTCTTCCATCTGCCACCTGATGTAGCCCATGCCCACAGCTCTACAGATGATAGAACTGAGGCCCAGAGAATAAAAGGCTCTTCACCAGGGTCATATACCTAGGTGATGCCACAGGAGACCAGAATAAAGAAGAGACTGCAGAGGTGGGATAGGAGGTAGGGTGGGAGTGAGGTGGGGTGGGGTGGAGATGAAATTAGTGTTTTAGTTGTGGGATAATAGAGAAGGGCATCTGTGCATTCGAAACCATTGTCCAAAGAGTATCTAGATGTGGAAAAAAACAACTACCAACCAAAAACAAAACAAAACAAAGACCCCTGAGCTAATTAGAAAATTTAGGAGCCTTGGAAGAATTAGTACCATTCTGAAGATCCGGTTTGTTTGCCCCCCCCTTTTTTTTGCCAAATAAACAAGAGCACCTCTCATTGGGCAAAAGCCTTTCTAGACTGGTCCCGAAAGCATCCTACGTACTTATGCCTGCTGGTTGCCATGGTGAATGATGCGGATCTGAAGAAATGAATAGTGTGAGCGTTGGGGGCGGCAGTGGGATTACTCAGAGGGTGGCGAGAGAGACATCAAGGAGAGCCCAGAGCAGAGGGGGAAAGGCATCCTTCCCTTAGCTCGGGTCCACTCTGCCTCTGCAGGCTACACTCTGACCAGACCCTCAGCACGCAAGCATCAGGTAAGAGGGAAAAGGGCTCTTCTTGCAAATGGAAATGGCTTCTCCCTTCCCACTCCGCTTGGAGGAGGGCCAGGCAATGGTAATATACATAGCTATGCACGGGGGTGGTGGGTGGGGGGTTCAAACAGAAGCAGCGGAAGGAAAATAAATTAGGGAGACAGATTGGGTCCTAAAAGCTGAGGATGCCTGTTAGCATCTTGACAGAAAGCTCTTAAAAATGTCTGCTGTGGGGAGGGGAACTCAGTCTGCAAAGACAGCCAGCTGCAGCGGGGAGGCAAACAGGAGAAAAGATTCACAAGAAGCGGATTGCTAATCCCCTGAAGGAAGGGTTTTACGAGGGCCATTGCCTCTATGTCCTTAGTCATGAATGAAGCGCTTTCCCTATGGCCGGAGGTGTATTTACAGGGATGTGTGGGGTGCTGGCTGGCGTGGACAGGTGTGCATGAGAGGGAGCGTACATAGTCAGTCTCCTTCGCAATGACCTTCCCTGGAATGATCTGAGCACACACACCTGTCTTGTTCGTCCCTTTCATGCCTCCTTTTCCTGGGAGGAAATTTCCAGCCACATAGGAAGGAAAGACTCCCCTTCCTGAGCATTTCAGTTCGCTGTCATCCTTAGAGAAGGAAAACATGGACTGCGGAAAGCACTAGACGCGATGCGTCTTTCTGCAGCTCGCCCCCCCCTGGGAACAGGGCAGGAAAACAGAAGGTGGGCGGGGGGGGGGGTAGGGGGTGGGGGGTGGGAGGGGGAGGCAAGGAGGAGAGAGAGCAGCTCCTCATGGAAGCCAGTCTGGCTTAATTTCCAATTCCAATTCTGATTAAAATCGGATTATTTTTGACTGTCACTGCATCCTCTCCCGTATTTCATGGGAGAGGAGGAGCAGAGAACAGCAGGGGGAGAGCTATACGTCAGCATACGCAGGTTGAATATGGCTGCCCCTGGATTTGAGAGGAGGGGAGATTCAGTGAGGGGGAAATACGCAGAATGAAAAGAAACAAAAAGGCTTGAGGATGGCGCTCCCTTCCCAAGGGCTGGCAATCTGAAGACAGCTCGTTAGATTTATCTGGAAAAAACAGCCATGGGTCCTAGTACCAGCGTCTCCTGTCGCAGTAACAGTCTATCACTAAACCCAGCAGCCTTGCTCTGAAAACCCAGCAGTTAGGTGGCTTTGAGGCTGGTTCCTATGAGCTGGGTCACCTCGGATTGCTCATCCATAAAATGGAAATCTAACAGAGAGGGTGTGATGACGAATAAAGGGAATTTGTGATTGCAGGTTGAACAGCTAGCAGGGGCTGCGCGAGGGCAGTGGCTTGCTAACTGGTGGGTATTGCCAGTGTTAACATGCACGGTCCCAGTAGCAATAAAGAGTAGCAGCTGTGCTGGTATTAGGAGCTGACGGAATCGATCCATGAAACTGTTTCCTGGGTACCTTTGGCTTTGATAAAACAAACACGACAGCAGAGGCTCTGGGGAGAAATGAGTGACAAAACAAATCTCTTGCCATGGGCAACAGAACGCGGAGGCAAAGCGTTCTGGATGGCGGAGCTACCAGCACGCAGGGAAGACGCAAGCGGCCCAGAGGGGAAATCCAGGTGACACACCTGCCCGGCTTTGCAGGTCTCAGCCCTGTGGTGACTCACGCAGGGACCCTGAGATGGTCCCGAGTCCTCCTTTCGTTGCCTTTTTCCTTCTTGTTTTTAAGGCGTGGGCACCACGCTGTGTGTGAAGGATCTGAACCAGGGCAGGCCGGGAGCGGGGAATGTGCGCTCCTCTGGCTTCGGTCTGAAGGCCACCAGCTTGGGCCTGAGAGCCCCCCGGGGGGACGTCTGTCCCGCTGTTGTGTAGCTCTGCCTCTCGGTCTCGGTTTTCTGGTCTGTAAGATGGAGGTCCTATTCGTCTCCACGGCGAACGCCCCATAAAGAGTGGCTCTGAGGGTCCTAAGTGAATAATTAAGGGGAAGCCCCTCTGCCCTCTGGTTCTGCTTGCAGGATCAGGATGAACATCGAGGTGCGGAACCTTTCTTCTTCGAGTGCCATCATCTCCTGGAAGCCCAATGAGCCCTGCCTGGAGGACCACTACCACGTGATGTACAGGGCCAGCTGGAACAACATCTTCACGGGCTACCTGCGCAACAGCTTCCACTACGAGGAGAAGGTGCCCCGCACCGTCAGGAGGGCGCTCCTCGAGCACCTGGCCCCTTCCACTTTCTACTTCCTGTGCGTCAGCTGCAAGAAGCTCGCCTACCCGCAGAGCCATTACTGCACCATGTTCTACACCCCGGATAAGGACCCGATGGTTCCCAGAGGCTACCTGCTCAACCCCCAGGCCTCTATGTGGGTCCTGGTGGCCATTCTGCTGGCCTGCTTCACGGCCATCCTCACCTTCATCTGCCTCCAGTACTGGTGCAGCCGCTGCCCGGCGCCCCGCTCGTCTTACCGGGAGCCCCACGTGGTGCAAGCCAACGGGCTGGTGCGCTGGCCCCGGGATGGCCGCGCTGCTGATCAGGGAGAGGGAGAACAGCAGGGCCTCCCTCTGGTGCAAGTGCCGCACAGAGATTCGGGAGCTGGAGTGGAACCCGAGGCCGCAGCCAAAGCCAAAGCCAACGCCGACCGCGATGCCCCCGACGCAGGTGCCCCCCAGAGGGAGGGGGGTGGCCAACCTGGCTTTCTGCCTCATTTTAAGGGGTGAGAGGTGGGGAGGAGGCAGCCCCCAATCCGTGGCATCAAGCCCGCCACACAGCAGTTCCTTTGTAAAAATGTGTCCCTAGGCTTTCCGCGTCTCCTCGCAAATTCTGTGTTCTTGTGGATCACCTAGCTCAGCGACCACACTCCTCAAGCCGGAGGACTCACCCCCTCTCTGCTCCCGGAGAAGCATGGCCTCTCAGGGGGGTCTTTGGGAGGGGGGGGCCGGGGCAGTTAGAAACAGAAACACTTATTTTAACATGAATACATACATCCCTTAGGATGCAGAAAGTGACATTTGCAGGACTTGACTAAAGCACGGGACTTCAGCGGAGCTGTGGAGGTGAAGACGGGCTCGCTGAGCCATACTGCCAGCTTCAGGCCGGAGTCCAGCCTCTGCTTTGGGGGGGAGATGTTTTGGAAAAGTGGACGAAGGCTCGCCCCAGCTTGGTTTCCAACTTTCAGGCAAGTACATACCACCTCGGACATTTTTTTTTTTTTAAAGCCAGGTACCATCTTTACTCTTCTTAGCAAATAGTTGTAAATTGACTCCTGTTTTAAAACGTAAACTTATTTGAAAAGGAAACTGTGCATTAATCCACGCATGAATACCGGCATTCTCACGCCACAAAGAGAAGAGACATAAGGATAAATAGAACGCAAACAAAATAATAAATTTGACCTAGATGCTACTGCCTACTAAAGACTCTGAGTTTAAAGCCTGCTTTCCATTCTTTGATAAAACGGGAGATTAGCAGGCACTGAAGGCCTATTAGCACCAACATTAAGTCTGTCTCCTTGATATAACCGACGAGGTTGGCAAGAAAAGGGGAAAGGGAGGTGTTCTTATTTGGTGAGTCCCTGGGACTTAAGGCCGTGGCTGTGAACCCTCTAAAATGCTGTCGGCGTGGCGATGAGAACGTTTCCTCGACCAGACTGGCTGTTCCGGAGAAGACACCTCCCAGCACCTCCCTGAGGGCTCCTAAGCCCCACCTCCAGGCCCGGCTGTCGGGAGAGCATCTGGGTTCACCACCCTTCCCAGCTCAGAGGACACAAGGTCACGTTTATCCAGTCGGTTCCTCTTCCAAGTTCATCGGAAAATGGGATCCAAGGTGGCCATTTTATTGCACCACAAAGAGAAATGCTGGCTTTTTTTGTTGTTGACACACCTCGCCACTTCAGTGCATTCTTCAGTCCTCCCTTAACCCCCTGAGGAAGAAGGGAATCACCTCCATCACGGCGGGGAGACAGTGCATGTTGCTCCCTGTCGCCATGAGGTGGAACTGGAACTTGAGGAGGGCAGTGGTGACGTCTGCTTTAATCTCTATTACACCCCCCGCATGTAAAACCAAACCCCATGTCTGGCCTGTCGTGGGTGTTGAGTGACTGTCTGTCCGACGCACGGCAGTGGTCGGCAGGCCTAGCACTGGCACCACTGGGATCGGGTGGTTAGCGTCAGGACGGGTACTTGTGAACAAACTGCTCAGTTCTAGCTCCAGTGAAAGCTTCCCCTTCCCAACTGCGTCCTGCCTGCGAACCCCTTCTATCTACAGCGCACAACCCCCAGAATCCCTGCACGATGCCACCTCCAATCAGCCGAGAAACAGAGGCAAGGGGAAACGCCAAGACGAGAAACCCCATGCATGCACTGCCCCCCTCCCCTCCCTAAAACGTGCCTGCGCAGGATCCAGCCCCTGGCTGGAATTCACCCCCATCCCTGCTGGTTGTGAACAAATATAGACGAATAAAACACAGTCGTTTCTGCCTGGATCTTACTGCTGCCTCCTTTTCTCCACTCCTTGCTTTTCTCTTTCGAGGAACACTTTTCTATTGGCTTTTGCTCACTAGCCCCTTGAGAGGTGGGACACGGGCAAGAAGACTCACCTTGGACCCATAGAGGTAATAAGGCTGGACGTTAGCGGGTTTGTCTCTTTGCGGTTCTTGGGTGAAAGGAATGGCCGTTCGGACAAAACTAGGAGAAGAAAGAGGGGCAGGAGTTAATGGGGTTTTGATAGTCTTCAGGGGACGTGATGCAGTGGGAGCCCTTCCTGACCAGGTGCAGCCACACCACTTCTTAGGAGGGTGCCTCTGACGTGCTCCCATCCAACCTCTGCCTCCTCCTCCAAGACGGGAAAGCCGCAGTCCGCCCACAGGCTTGGTGTGGGCCGGTGGCTGCTCAGGACGGTGAGCTGGGCCTGAGAATGGCCCGCTCCGGGCCACCCCTCTCCACGCCCCCACCCCCACGTGGTTTCCCCAGAGCCGGGTTCTGCAAACTCTTTCCGTAAAGGCCCAGACAGCAAACAGTTCCAGCTTTGCCAGCCAGATGGTCGCTGCTGCAAATAAACCAGCTCTGCTGGTCTCGCGAAAGCCGCCGTAAACAACGGTACATGAATGAGCGTGGCTGGCTTCCTCTGAATTTCAAACACTCTCCACTTGCCCACGCGTGAGGAGTCTTCTTTGGATTCCCCCTCTCCCGCACATTGAAAAACATCAGTACCATTCTTAGCTCGTGGGCTGTACACAAACAGCGGGGAACTGCATGTGGCTTGTGGGCCAGGGTTTACAGACTTCTGCTCTAGGTCCCGAATCTTCAGCGATCGGGAAGTGCATCGTGCTAAGTGCGTGGGCTCGGAGCATCTGTGGGGTCCTCCCATGCGCTCAGCACGTGCTTACTGAATGCCGGTCCCAAGAATACCGAGAGGACCCGCACACAGTTCTGCCCTTCCTTACATACTCATTTGGAAGTGACTACCTCTCACCTCTTCCACCAGGTTTTGAACCTCGGTGGGGATATGGGATTAGGTCTTGTATCTACCTCGGTGCCTGCAGGAGACATGCTCCACTTTGCCATGCATGTGTCTCTTCTGCACACATACGCCTGTTTGGACACATGCATTCCCATATGTGTCCTCACAAAAGTACCATCTGATCATGTCACTCCCCTTCCTTAAAGGTTGAGAAATGGTCGATCCTAATGTGGTCTGCGGAGCAGTCCGGTCTGGTCCTGCTTCCTCCTGCATCCTGCCGCCTCTTTCATGCAACACTCCCCATCCCTCCTGCTCCACCCTGAGCAGCTGCCTGGCTCCTTAGAAACTGCCTGGAATGTTCTTCTGCCTTTTTGCTTTATGTATGCCTCATCATCCTCCAGGGTGCAACGCCAGCATGCCTGCTCAGAGGAGGCATGGCTCCCGGACTGGGTCAGGCAGGCTGTTCTCTCATGGCTCCGTGGGCTTTCTCTATGTTCACTGCTTATTACAGCACATTTATCGTGTGAGACATCACTTCATAGATCGTGTGATTGTCTGATCTGGCCTGAAGGCTCCAAGCGGCAGGAAGGTGTCCACTTGCCTCCAGCACAGAGCCTGCGCCAGGAGGGGCCCCGTGAGATGCCTGCAGGACGAGCTGGGCCCTGGGCTGGGCCTAGTTTGGAGGAGGCAGCGGGCTGCTCCCCGGGCCCCAGTCTGCCCCGCCCCCTCCGACAGGGACTCCTTACCGGTTGGTGGATCCATTGTAGCAGTAGTTGGGGAGGAAGTCGAAGTTCAGCTCCCAGAAGACGTGCAGGGTGATGCGGCCGTAGGGGGCGGACACGTTGTGGTTGGCCTCGCGGAACATGGCGTCGAAGCTGTCCAGGGTCATGTGCTTGCACAGCAGCCGGTGCGTGAGCCGGTTGATCTCCAGCAGCCACTCCAGCTCCTGGCGAGAGAGGACCGCAGCTGCTGAGGACTCACACGTACCGGACAGGTGGGTACCGCTTGGTCTGACCCATTCCCGTCACACAGGCGAGAGCCCCTCACACAACCTCCCCACAGCCGGCAGGGGGACCTGGGCCCAAGCAGCACATGACAACACTCTCTTGTTCTGGGTGGGAGGAAGTGATTGACAGCCGCTGCCCAGGCTGCCTGCCTGCCCCAGGAAGGGGATGAGGTCATGTGCAAATGCCTGTCTGCTCGCCTCCGGGTACAAATGTCTGCTTGCCCTCCAGATTCCATCTGTGAGAAGAAGCCTGTCCCTCAGGGGCACAGGTAATGTGAAAGGAAGCTGTGACCGGCTGTCACCAGAGGCTACATGTCTGCCCTGCATTAGCAGGCATTCTAGGTGCTTACGATTAGGTCAGATCACACGAAGCTACTGATGTTTTAGGTCAAACACCATTCAATATGAATAACTTCATAGGGTTCCACCTAGTATGTGCCAAGCAGTATCTTAAGCACTTTATATGTGTTAATGCCTAACACGCTCCTCCGCCATGAAGGCAGTATGATTGCTGCCTTACTCTGCACAGACAGAAACCGAAGCTTTGAGAAGTGAAGTCGCTTAGCTGCCAATCTGGGAAGCTGGGCCGCAAAGCCCACATGCCTAACCCCGTGGAACACCTGCACAATTCTGAAAACAGCTGGGAGCAGGTCGTCAGGGACCTCAGTCACGCAGGTGAGTCCCCCTGGCCTAGGTGTGGCGGCAAGCTGAGGACGAGCGGCCTGCTGTTGGCCACAAGGACCTGAGTGAGCTGTGGGCCGACCGTGGGAATCCCACCTTCGGACAGAGAACGGGAGCCGAGGGGGTACCACCCAGACACAACAGGGCACTGCATTTGCCGAGGAGTGAAAGGAGAGTGACCCCTCTGGCCTGTCTAGTCCCTTATTACATTGTCACTGAAAAGCATCAGAACACAGTCTCGTGCTGAGAGAGAGAGGGAGGGAGTGGCAGGGGAGAGAGAGAGAAAAAGGAGAGAGAGAGAAGGCAGCCTCCACGTGATGCCTCAGGATACTCCTGCACTGCTGTGGCTAAGCTGTCTCTCAGATGGGAAAGACCTGTTCCATAGAAGGGACACTGAGGTTTGGCGGGCGAAGTAACTTGCCCAAGATCACACAGGACATATGTAACAGGACTTAGGATGTGAATCCAGGTCTTCAGACTCCACATCATGTGTGTTTGGCCCCTGTGACACAGGTAGCTGCCCGGAGTAAAGAAATAAGGGCTAAGAAAGCCTCTGAAAATAAAGACGGTCTTCAGGCCCGTTCCCCAGAGTGCAGCCCAGAGGTGGGACAGTTAGTGCAGCTTAACTGTCTGTGGTCACAGGAGGCAGCCCCACACCAGTGACTCTATTTCACTAGAGTTCTCACCAGCCACAAAGCCTCCTGAACCCTGGTTGGGGTTCAGAGTGTGGTCAGATGGAGGTCCCCAGCCTCGCTTCCCATCCCCAGCCACTCTCAAACTCAGATTCTGTGGCTCTAAGTTGAGGGCACAGAACTGGATCACAACCTGCAAGCTTAAATGGCTGCAGGGCCAGACAGGTGAGGTAAGTGGGACAAGAGAAGCAGGAGGGAGTCTTGGGCTGGGTTGTCTGTGGCAAATCGGAGCGCCCAGCCCAGAGCTGCGACTAACTCCATCTGATTGTGGCACTGGAAAGGGGCCAAGCGAGAGAGAGCAGATCCTGCCATTTCTCAAAACTAGGTCAACATCTGGATTCCAATTCTGGAGTGGCAGCTGGAAGAGCGAGAGTCCAGTCCCTGTGCACCATGAGGTAGAGGAGGGCAGACACACAGATCAGCTCTCTGCTTCTTTCTTTTGGTCCAGCTAGCTGGACCTCCTCTTTGGTTCCATTCACTTAGGATGGGTAAAGAATAACAATAATAAAGAGTAAACGCCAAGGAGAACATTTCTAAGATCCATGAGTCGTCCTGCTATGGGGAAGCACTTCAGTCCTGCTGTTCTGTGCTTTGCAGTCTCAGGAATGGGTGTCAGTGTTGACAAGGGGACAGGAGAGCCCTCTCCACTCTGCTGGGGTGGGGGCTGCTGGAAGTGGAGGTCCCGCGCCTGCCCTGCGGCAGCACAAGGGTGTTTCTTTGTGACGTAATCCCCATTGTGGTCTTCCATCCATCCATCAGCCGAGTGCTCCTGGCCTTCCTTCAGGAGGGCCCCTGCCTGGGGGATGGACGCAGGGCTCGGTGCAGAGGTTTAAAAGGCACGTGAGTGGTTCAGGCACCTTCAGAGAGGGTGTCAGCATTCACAGTAAAGTCGATTTACTGAGGAAATAAATGGGCCATTCGGTGAAGTATGGCAAGAGCTCTTCCAGGGCAACCAGAAACCCGAGTGTCAGCCACACGGGCCTGGTGCGCAGCTCCGTGGCCCCAGGGAGGCAAGAAGATCTGGGTTCTCGAACTCAGGGTCAGTGAGGGCTGGTGGGTCAGACCCACGAATGATGTGTCCTGGGAGCTGGCAGCAAACTGACAGCACAGCCCGGCTGCCGGGCATTGTCTGGGCAATGGCCACCAGCTGGGAGGGCTGGGCTGGTGCTGCCAGAACTTCTGCACATTTACTTGCATTCCTTCCGCATTTTTAACGTTGGCTCAAAATTTCAAATATGCTCTGCAGCCTGACGCTGCCACCTCTCAGCTACAGGTGTTTTTTTTTTTAATATTTTTATTGATTTCAGAGATGAAGGGAGGAGGAGAGAGAGATAGGAACAATAATGGTGAGAGAGAATCACTGATTAGCTGCCTCCTACATGACCGAGGATCAAGCCGGCAACCTGGGCATGTGCCCTGACCAGCAATCGAACCGTGCCCTCCTGGTTCCTAGGTCAATGCTCAAACACTGAGCCACACTGGCACTGGCCGGGGTCACTTCAGCTTTTCACAGCTCTCTCGGAGCATGTATTTATGTGGCTGCGTAGGAGAATGGTGACGGACAGGGAAGGTTTGCAGCCTCCCAACTGGCATCAGGCTGCCTCCCCATCTCAGATCGGAGTTTCTAAGGTTGAGGGAAGGGCTGAGGGCAGCGCATTCCTGGGTTTGCTTTTCAGAAGAGTCTGAAGCCTCTCGGCGGAGGTGAGAGGGGGCATCTCCTGACCCCACAGGGGAGAGTGTCCCTGGGGCCTCCTCTTCAAGGGCTTCAGGGGCAGGGGCTGCTCTCCTGGGGCCACCATCCTCACCTGCTACACCCCGGCTTTCACTGTTGTTTTGACTTTATTCTTGGCTCAAAGAGCAGTCAGTGCCTTTCAAGGGTTGGGCCATGCACACCCACGCCCACCCCAAACCAGTTTTCTCACACGATAAGCTCATTTATTACTGGAAAACTGGAAGATACAGATAGGTTAAAAAACAAACAAACCAAAAACAAAAGTCCTGCCACTTGGGGATAATCACGGCTAACATTTGGGTATAAACAAAGGAAAATCTATTTCTTAAAATAGATGTCCCGGAAGGAGGCGTGCTACATGACAGTCTCTTCCATAGGGAGCTGGGGCTGAGGTGGGCAGCTGGGTCAATTCCTCTTATATTTTTGGTGTTTTTTTTTTTTTTTACAGGTCCCCAATTGGTGCAAACACTCGGATTCAGAGGGAGCCTTTTTTTTTTTCAAGTCCTCTTATGAAACGATGTTGAAAATTCACCCAAGAACATTTCACTGCAGCTCCAGATTCCTGTGTTCCTCTCCTCTGTTTTTCTCCCACAGGCTATTATTTATTAAGTGCAATGAACTATGCAAAGCTCTTTCCAGGCAATAGCTCATTTCATCCTTGCAACAACGCCATGAGGTGAATGCTAATCTTTCCTCCATGGAGTAGGTAGGGAAACAGGCTTACAAAAGATGAAGAACTTGCCAAGGTCACCCAGCCAGTAAGAGGCAGGGCCAGACTGCGCCCGCTGGTCTTTCTGACTCTGAAGCCCTACTTTTCAATCCTTTTTTAAAAGGTTCTTGCCCACTTAAAAACAAACACACACCTTTCTGTTTGCAAATAATTTTGGACTTATATAAAAGTGAAAACAGCAGAGTTCCAGCCTACCCCTGACCCTGTTTATCCAATGGTAACCTCTTACTTAACCACGGCACGATTATCGAAACTCGGTGCAGTGCTATTAACTCAACGACAGATCTTATTTGAATTTCACCAGTTTGCCCACAAAGGTGCTTTTGGTGGCTTTGGAATTCAATCCAGGACCCACACTGCGTTTAGTGGTCCTGTCTTCTAGTCTTTCTTTGCCTTTTACGATCTGGATGCTTTTGAAAAGTATTGTTCACTGTGTGTGTGTGTGTGTGTGTGTGTGTGTGTGTGTGTGTTTCTTTTGAGGGAATGTCTTTGATTTGGGTTTATGTGCTTTTTCTCATGATTAAATTGAAATTATGCATTTTGGAAATACCACAGAAAAATACATATCAAGGGATATATGAATATATCTTATTACTACCTTTTTTGCCTGGGTAAGAGGGACTGCTAAGTCTCCCCATTGTAAACATACTATTCTTCTATTTGGAGTGAATAAATGTCTTGAAGGAGATAATTTTATATTATTTTGCAACTATTCTGTTCTTCCCAAAGTCATTTTTTGGGGTAATTTTTTTTTATTGTGGGAAAATATTCATAACATAAAATTTACCATTTTAACTATTTTTTTAAAATTTTTATTGATTTTTTTACATAAAGGAAGGGACAGGGATAGTGAGTTAGAAATATCGATGAGAGAGAAACATCAATCAGCTGCTTCCTGCACGCCTCCTACTGGGGATGTGCCCGCAACCAAGGTACATGCCCTTGACCGGAATCGAACCTGGGACCTTTCAGTCTGCAGGCCAACACTCTATCCACTGAGCCAAACCGATTAGGGCCATTTTAACTATTTTTAAATGTACAGTTCTGTGGCATTAAGTACCTTTGCATTATTGTGCAACCATCACTACCATCCATCTCCAGAACTTCTTAATCTTCCTAAACAGAAACTCCATACCCATTATACACTAACGCTCATTTCCCACAACCATCCCCTACTTTCTATCTCCGTAAATTTGGCTACTCTGGGAATCTCATAATAATTGGAATCATAATATGCTTTTCTTAAAGTTCTACCCACTGCCCTCACTTATATGGTTCAGTGAGTTGGGTGTCGTCCTGTGCACCAGAAAGGTTGGTTTGATTCCAGGTCAGGGCACATTCCAGTAGGGTGGGTGTCAGAGGCAGCCAATCAATGTTTGGCATTCTCTCTCCCAAAAATAAATGGACAAAAAAAAAAAACCTCTTAAAAAAATTTAATTTTAGCATCCATGTAGTGATCTAATGGTGACTTCATTCCTTCTACTCATCTGCTTTTGAAAGCATTAAAGCCTTCCTTTGATTCTCACTTAAAGACTGACTGATCAATCAAGCTTACGCTAATTCTTGGAAAGAATTAATATAGAGAAATTCAAAAGCTCTTTAATTGAGGGAAGGTCTATGCTTGTGCAACAGGACCGGTTATTATTTTCATTTCATTCAGATCCCCTGGCAAATGAAAATGTGGGGATTTTTGTTAAAAAAAACTATTAAGAATGTTAAGACAGCAAGAGCAGAGCATTAACCCCAGCACCGAGCTCCTCTGGGCCCTGTTCCACGGCACACCCATGAGTCTGGCCCTGTTGTGCAACCTTCCCTGGCGTCAGAGGACACCCACCTATGTTGGAAGACGCCCATTGTCTTCACTAGCAGAGAGATGTGGACAAGGAACCCAGAAGGCTGGTCAATCTTGCAGCTCTGACAGGTCAGAGCCAACCACCCACCTCTAGTTGAGACAAGGATAGCTAAAGCAACCTCCACCTTTTAATCTTATGTAAATCCTTGCTGATTGGCTATTACTGGACTTGCCTGCCTAGAGCTATGGGTGGATCCCATAGTCTTAATAAAAGGGATCATTAGGCCAAAGCCAAGTCCTTCCCCTTGAGTTGGCCTCCTGCCTGGCCCAATTTTTCCAAATTAATATTTTCTAGTTTCTTTCATTTGCATGCAGTCTCCTCCAGAGCCTGAACCCTGAACCTGAACCCTGAACCACGAGGGACATGAAAAGGGTTCACTACACACCTACTTGCTTGGATCTACAGCATCTTAAAGGACAAGCAGTTGTGCCCCCAGATTAGTCCTCCCAAGAGATTTCAAGACCCCTCTCTAATCTCATGGCAATCAGGAGGGTAAGAGTATTCTCATTCTTCAGTCTATTTTCCCTGCTCTATTCAGAGAAGAAGGAAACTCACTGCCCTCTATAACTGGTCCAGTACTAAGCTCACAACATCCAGCTAGAATCCCAGATCGTCCCATCTCTTACCACTATGGAGGTCAGGTCCTCACTCTCAAAGCGGCTGATGGCCTGGTCCAAGGATTTGTACATGGCGGCAGAGATGCGCTGAGTAATGAGTCTGTTCAGGTCAATTGATCTACCCAGGAGCTGGATATGAGAGAGAGAGAGCGCAGAATTACTTAGTAGTGAGATTTGCACAGACACATGACAGCGAAATGGAATGCACTGATAAGAACTTGGATTAAAAAGTATAAAGAACATAACTGGGGCAAATGGGGACGCTCTGTAGAGCACAGTATTGTTCAGTTTCCTGAGTATGACAATTCTATTTTCATTACGAAAGAATAGCATTGTTCTTAGGAGATAGGTGCTGAGGTGCTCAGGGGTAAAGTCTCATGATATATGCAATTTATTCTCAAATGGTTAAGAAAAAAAAGTATATTCCTTTTTAAAAAACAATATTTTTTATTTCAGTGAGAGGAAAGGATAGGAACATCAATGATGAGAGAGAATCATTGATCAGCTGCCTCCTGCATGCCCCCTAACAGGGAATCAAACCTCAACCACTAAGCCACCCAGGCTGGACAAATAGTATATTTCCATATATTATTTATATTTATAAATAAATATATTTTATATATTTGCTGCATTTGTGGGAGAGAGAAAATATAGGCCTAAAAAAGAGAAAATGGTAAAACATTAATAATCATGAATCTATTTATAGAGAATATATGTACTCATTGTATTATTCTTTCAAGTTTCCTATAGTTTTGAAATATAAAACACTGAGGGAAAATACAATTTATTCAGACTGCAGGAAGAGGCTCAGGACAGGCCCTGGCATCCGTGCAATGCCAACATCCTAAATTAGCCCTGAGCTCCCTCCTGAATCTGCCCTGTGCCCCAATTCACAGTCACCAGGAATAGCCACCCCTCAGCAAGGGCAGTGGTGTGCCTTTGTGGGCATGAATTTAAAAGCAGGAGCATGAAAGGCTGGTTACAGAACAGAAAATGCAGCTTACAATAATTTCCACTGGGGAACGCAGGGGCAGTATTGCAGATGCTATGGAGAGAGCAGTAAACATTTACTGACCACCTGCTCTGTGCCCTGCACTTTGCTAGGTACCCAAGGATTATTCTTAGCCATTTATTTTTTTCTACTTGTCTTCTGGGGTGAATTTCCTACCAATCGACGAGGGTCCCTTAAAGCCACAGTGTGCACACAGAAAGCCCTCCATTACTGAACACCTGTGGCTAATCCTGCTGCATCAGTAAGCGGCAGTCATAATTCTCTGCTGTTGGCAGAGGAGAGAATGAATGTTCTCTTTCCTGTTATGATTCTCCTTTTCCCTTGCATTTCTCATAGCAACGGGAATGTCAGGGTTTCCAAGGAACCCCTTTCCTCTTCATCGAGAGCATCTCCTCAGAGGAGGCTCGGCCTCCTTCACCTCAGTCTTTTCCACAAAGGCCATGGACCACAGGAGAAGCACACAGGCCACAGCGGAAAGGCCATTTCACCATTGCGTGGCTGCCAGCAGGGCCCGGGAGCAGGGAGCAGTCTGCTGGGGCAGCTCTTGCTTTGTCTGCCTTATTCTGGTAATGTTTTTAAGCAGGAGTGTGTGTCTGAGCTCCTGAGAGCATTTCCTCTACACACAGGAACCAACCCCACAAAAATAAACCATAATTTCTACCCTGGGTGTAGCCTGACATGCTTTGTTTCAAAGGCCCGAAGCTCTCCATCACTCAGGCTGGCATCTGACCCGGCAGAGACACCTTTACCCACTGCTGAGCAGCAGGCCCGGTGGGAAGAGTGGGCGGCAGGTGGAGAAATGCTCCCGGAGGTGAGCGGCAGGCGAGCGGAGAGCCGGGCACTTGAACCAGAGGAGGCCCCGGGCCTTTTGCACTATTTGTAGACTCCGTGTCACACCCGTCTTAGACATCCACGCGGGCAATGTGCAGACAGCACAGTCCTGCTTTCTGACCTCCATGCTAACCTCACAGCTCCTCCCCTCTGCCCGCTCCCGTTCCACTGTGGGTTCCGTCCCCTATTACCTGCACGTGTCTCTGTTTCAGCAGCGTTTCGTAGCGGTTGGACGGTGGGTACGGAATGATGACTCCATAGTTCTTACATTCGGCTCTAAAACGTTTATCCAACAGGACGCTGGAAGGGATGAGAGCTAAATGAGGCCAGCCAACGGGACAGTGGATCGCTTTCAACTGCCCCGCCACGTCTGCTTTACACTAGGATCTACCCATAAAGCACTCTAAGTGCTTTTAAGTATAACTTTTGCATTTTAAGTATAACTTCTTTTCTGTTTTAGAGCAAAGTCCTTCAAATTTCTTTTCAACCAGAAGAACTCAATATGTGAACCAGAATGTCTAAGTTAAAGACTGGCAACACAAAAGCTGAATGACTTTCCTCTTTTATTCACTGACCAAAAAAAGAACACACAACAGCAATAAAATGGAGTGCATGCCTGTCATAGCCTGGATCCTTGCTTGGGACAGACAGTTCCCAATGGGAAACATTCTAAGTTCTAGGAATACAAACTTCCTGTCTTCTGAAAGTCTACATTCTAGTGAGAAGAGACTGAAACTAAAAAAAGTAGGCAGAGGAATAAAATAATTTCAAATAGTATATGGTATTCATTATTTATCAGGTGTGCACACGCATGCTTTCCATCTCACATCTATGAGCTGGAAGTACCATGATCATCTTTCACACCGAAGCGCACACTGCAGAGTATAAGTGCTCTGAAAACAATATAACAGGGCCATCTGGTAGGCGGAGGTCAGAGAGAGCCTCTCTGCAGAGGTTCTGTTGGACAGAGACCTACATGCGAAAAATGGCAGATCTGGGGGAGAATCCCTCAGGCACAATGAGCTTGGGATTTCTGTCTGAGAAAAGAAGAGATGGCCAGCGAGGATACAGGGCAGGGCCTGGTGGAGAACATGGTACAGAAATGAACTTAGAAAGTTAGTCCAGCCCTAATTGGTCTGGCTCAGTGGATAGAGCGTTGGCCTATAGACTCAAGGGTCCCAGGTTCGATCCCAGTCAAGGGCATGTACCTTGGTTGCGGGCACATACCCAGTAGGGAGTGTGCAAGAGGCAGCAGATCGATGTTTCTCTCTCATCAATGTTTCTAACTCTCTATCCCTCTCTCTTCCTCTCTGTAAAATAATCAATAAAATATTTTAAAAACATAAAATAAAATAAAGTTAGTCCAGGGGCCTGGTCACGTGGGACTATGTAAGCCACAGGAAAGAGGTTAGATGCTCTCCAGATGTAACTGGATGTCATGGGAAGGAAGTCATGAAGCAGGACCGTGACCCAATCTAAAAGCACATTCTCCAGTACTGAGAGCGGCCACCCACCTCGTGAGCCCGCTGAGCACCTGAGATGTGGAGGGTCCACATGGAGATGCACTACGAATATAAACTACATTCTAGATTTTGAAGACTTAGACAAAAAAAAAAAGAAAAGAAAACTATCAATTGTTGCATGATGAAATCATAGTATTTTAGATATACTGGTATAACATATTACATAAAATATATTGCTAAATTAATTTTGCCTAATTTTCCCTTTTTAAATATGGCAACTCAAATTTTAAAAATTATATTTGTGGCTCTCATGTATGATTGCATTATATTTCTTCTCTCTTAAGATTTTTAATCATTATTTTTATTTTTATTTTATTTTTTTAGAGAGAGAGAGAGAGAAGAAGGAAGAGGGAGAAACATCATCGACCTGCTGCCTCCTGCATGACCCCTACCAGGGATCTAGACTGCACCCTGGGCATGTGCCCTGACCGGCCAACCTCGCGGGCCAGGGCTAATTGCATTATATTTCTAATGGTCAGCATTGATCTAGATCATTCTCTCCTTCCTGTGCTTTCTAGCCTCTCTCCAGCCTCTCTCCAGCTTTGTCATGCTGTTTGCTCCCTCTTGTGGTCTGTGGAGATCTTTACATGTACTAACTAATTCACCTTACTCCTCTCTCAACAGCCTCTTGAACTTCCCAAGTAATACATGCAATATATTAGTTTCAGGTGTACAACATCGTGATTTGACATTTACATGCTTTCAGAAATGATCATCATGATAAGTCTAATAAGTATGTCACCATACAGTGTTTTACTATATTACTGATTATATTTCCTATGCTGCACACAGAGTCTCCGTGGCTTATTTATTTTATAACTGGAAGTTTGTACCTCTCATTAAACTTGACCCTTTTCATTCACCCATCCACCACTCCCCTCTGGCAACCATTAGTTTGTTCTCTGTGTCTGTGAATTTGTTTCTCTTTTTGTTTTGTTTGTGTGTTCTGTTTTTCAGGTCCCACATATAAGTGACATCATGTGGTATCTGGCATGCTATTGTTCCTCTACTTGTACCACAGGGATTTGGCCCAAGTAGTTCCTTTTCCCTACATTTTCCTGTCCCCTCCTTCATCTAGTTTGCTCCTATCTCTTTCAGAAATGGACTCAAATGTACCTTTCTCAGGATAGCCTTTCCAGCTCCCACCCAAAGACTAGTTCAGGTTTAACCGCCACACATTCCCATGAACTTTGCAGTCACAGGAAGCACGTAACGCCCCTTGTCACTGCACTCACTAGTTTTTATTAATGTCTGTCTGCCCCAACATAGATCTGTCTGTTTTCCTCTCCTCCATTCTAGCCCCCAGTCCAGACCCCTGGAAGCATTTAGGTCTCCTTACATGCTAAAGACGGGAGGTTTTGCAGCAGCAAACCCCAGGTTCCCTTACCTGCCGGCCATGGCTTTGTAGTAAGCGAAGATCTGGTCCGCCAGCTTGTAGACAAACTGATCAAAACACAGGTTCACCTGGCGAAGAGGAAGCAGAACATGTCAGTGGTGTCTGCCCAGCTTTACCACAGAGACTCGGGCAACTCAAAGAGGGCAGTGGGCAGGCCTGCCTGAGGCTGTGGGGCGAGAGGCTTTCAAGGAAAAAGAAAAAATATGATATGGCCAAGTTAACTCTGGGAAACCTGGTTTCTTGTTCTCAAGGTCCTCAGGGAGGCACAGAGAAGGCAAAGTTCAAAAAGCTTTTGAGGAACCACCCTCTCCTCTTGTCCCCTCTTCAGTCTCACAGGGGCCTGCCCACAGACAGGTCTTCATGTCCTATAATGATTCATGTCGGCCACCTTTCATGACAGACTTTCTTGTCTTTTCCTTTCACTGTACTTAACCTTGCTTTGCAAATAAAGAGGTGGGTGGTCCTCAGAAGTTTAAACACTCAAAAAATATGATGCTTAAAAATTTTTGATTTTCAATGAAAAAGGGGGCTATCTTGCCATGTCAATGTTTCATCCTATTGGTGATGAAGTTCACATCAGACGGAGATGATCAAATCCCAACCCTCCAGCGAGGCAAGAGCAGGAAGTGGCTGAGGGTGAAACTTCAAAGGAGGGTGGCAGTGTAACGTCAGAGGAAACAGATCATATTTAGGTGATTCATTTTTGATTCTTTTCGTACCAAATTCTCAGCTCTATATTTAAAGAGCTTTCATGCCTTTTGTCTTACACTCCAGGTGTTATTCTGAAGACAAAAACACAGTGGCATACACAGTGCTGGCCTCATATGCAGGTAATCAAGGCATTCGACCTGGACTTGAACTTCAAGGGCATTCATTGATTCTCCTCCAGGCAAAGAGCCTGCAGGGTCCAAGTGGGGGTGCTCACTCATACTCCATGATCCTCCTCTGGAACCAGCTTTGAGTATCCTTGCCCAAGTGGCCCACGCCCCTTCCAGGCCCTGTATGCTCTTTTCCCTGGCTTTATCCTTGAGGGTGAACTCTACTGCAGGTATGTGCACCCTTAGGGCTAGCCAGGGGGGCATTTGCTGTGGGCCAGGTAGTAGATGAAGCTTGGGCATATACATACATGAGGGAAAAGGGGATAGGGGACACAGAGGATTGCATTTCAACTCCCATAGAAATTGGAAGATCTAGAAAGAAAGCTACAGCTTTTCTTTGGAATACATAAACTTTCATACAAATCTGGTGGTACTGCATACCCTAAAACATTCATGTATTTCCCTTACAAATAAGAATGCCGTATATTTGTGTGACAATTTTACCAAATGGCCCTCATTCCATATTTATAGAGACCCATGTACTTAAGTAGGACAGAGACAATCATCCAATTTCCAGAAGGTAAAACTAAGTCATTAGCGCCTTTGATCTCGTGTTTCTGCACCCTTGCTGGCCCCTGGAAGGACTGCACTTCCTTGCTCCTCTTTGAAAGGAGGCACAGCCACGTGACTTGCTTTGATCGATGGCATGTGTCACTTTCAGGTGGAAGCTTTAAGTATCAGAGTATCAGAAGTTGATTAACCCTAACTCTTTCCCATGCAACTGGTAATATTCCAGATGGGTCCCAGACTGAAGACTACATAGAAGAGAGCTCCAGCCAACCCATAATGGGAAACAAACCTTTGGCTTCAAGCTACTAAGACGTTGGGCTTGGTTGTTATTGCATCACAACCTAGCTTATCCTGACTATTACAGAAATAAACCCTTTCTAGTAAACAGCTTTACCAATGGAAAAGGCTATGTCAGTCCTATCAGTACTATACAGAGACTCTGTGGCCTTGGGGTAATGACACTGGACCCCTTGACATCTGTCACATAGGTAGTAGCACAGACTTTTTAAAATTGTTATAAAAATTACTTAAAATATTTATATAGAGCTTAGCACTATGCCTGGAAAATGGTAAATACATAATAACTGATAGGTGTGTTGCTGTTATTTTTATCAGCCAAGTAATCAAACCATAAAAGACCCATTGGAAAATTAATTTTACCCAAGCACTCCTATCATGTCCCATCCCTTCAACATTTAAAAAAGAAAGACCTCATCCCGGTCTAGGTCCTTTAGGACAACCACGATGTTTATAAAGAGCACTCTCTGGAACCAATCACTGATCCCATGCTATGGTCTCCCCCAAATTCATATGTTGAGATCCTAACCCCCAAGGGTAACGATATCAGGAGATGGGGCCTTTTGGGGGGGTGCGGAATCAGGCCCTGAGGGTTCAGCCCCCATGAATGGGATTAGTGCTCTTACAAAAGAGACCTCGAGAGCTTCCTCTGGGTTTCCACCTCATGAGGACATGGTGAGAAGTCTGTGACCCAGAAGAGTGCCTTCACCTGACCATGCTGGCACCCTGGTCTCAGACCCCC
The DNA here is from genome assembly GCA_011751065.1 of Lasiurus cinereus. Classification (NCBI taxonomy): domain Eukaryota; kingdom Metazoa; phylum Chordata; class Mammalia; order Chiroptera; family Vespertilionidae; genus Lasiurus; species Lasiurus cinereus. The sequence continues at coordinate 11,254,742 of JAAGEH010000434.1, forward strand.
TCTCCAGAACACGTGCCTGTTGTTTATGAGCCACCCAGTCTGTGATATTGCTATGACCTGAATGGATGAAGACACCCCACTTGTGCCAATAGCTAAAGATGAGACAAGCCCATATTCCCAGAATAAGCCTGCAGGAACAGAGGGAGAAGCACCACTTGCCTCGGCTTCTATCTCGTCGTACAGGAACTGCTTTTTGAACTTGGTCAGAGCATAGTAGGCGCTGTCGTTGTACAGGTCCAGTGGGTAGAGGACGTACCTAAAGAGGAAAAAGCAAGGGCCAGCAGCTTACTAATCATCTCTCTGACGGCAGCCAGACTTCTATCTGCTGGGAAACATGAAGACTTGGGAGAAAGATAGAAAAGGAGAACCTTTCAGCACCCTCTGTTTCCAGCCTCAACTCTTGTTTCCAATCTGCCCACAGAAATCAAAAATCCATGATGCTAATAAGTCCAGGGCCTGAAAAAAACGAGTTACTTCCTAATCCCCAGGGACGGTAACCTCCCCCAGCATGACTGTCAGGAGAATGACAAAGCATAGGAAGGGCAGGTGGGCTGTTAGACTCTGAACCTATCTGCAAGGCTGAGTCAAAGCTGCTGTGGTCTTGGCCAGCATAATGCCTCATCTGGAAAGCTCTGGGGAAAACAGGGCTCAATGGCTAACTACCCTCCACCTGCACCCCCAGGAACCTCCTCGCTGGCCCAAGCTTGCGTCTTACTCCATCATGGAAGGTTCTTTGGTTTCCAGGATATGGTCTGTTAGGATCCAGGGCATGGACATCTCAATGGGAAACTGGATCCGCCGGCCCATGGTCAGCTCGAGGAAGAACTCTCGGAACCAGAGCTGGGAGAGGTCACAGCACTGCTGAAGGGCTTCTGGAAAGCACGAGGGAAAGGCCTGGGTTACAGCAGAGCACCAAGGGCCGGGAGCGCATGCTTATGAATGTTATTGTTATTCTTATAGCTGTGCTGGAGCACAGCAGTCCTCAGAGATGTGACTTGACCGTAAACCCTGCTCTCTTGAACTTCATGCCAGGCTAACGTTAGAAGATGGGGTTTGCTAAGCTTCAGATTTTGTGTGTGTGTGTAGGGGAGAGGGTGGTGATATTTTAAAGCTTTTGGTGCCCCTCAATGTCCACTTTCCTCCCCCTGCTCCAAAGCCATCATGAAAATACTTTCCATTCAAAGGGTGAAGGGAGGCCTTAGGTGTCTGCTTTTAAGAGGCCTTGTAGATGATAATTCTGAACTTACTGCTCAGAGGCCTTCAAGGCCCTTCCTGTGCTGCTTCTGTGAAGAACTTGGGACTCTTGGTTAAGATCTCTCTTCAATACTAACAGATGCATGACCACGCCCACCACTCTGGGCTGCTACTATCCCTCTACTCTGTCCTGTCACACCTGCACACATCCTACAGCAGAAGAGGAGAAGTGAGGGACACAGGATGGAGTTGCAGCCAGGAGCCTCCTTTGCTAGAAGCAATGAGCACTGATGAGCTCAGAGCTGTTGCTTAGATGCAAAACGCTGGCCCTAGGTGCATCTGTGTGCACTGCTATTTCCGATCCCCTTTACTAAGGACTTCATGCCCAGTCTGACACAATGTCTACCAGACATATATTTCCAGCTAAGTCAGAGTAGCTGGACTGAACCCGGCATTTCCTAGCTCCCAGAGTCCACCGACAAGTGTGCATTTTTTCTTTAGTGGCAAATGTGCCCTTTGGGTCAAGTGATCACAGTTCTCTGCAACTCTGGCCTCCTGACAGCTCAGTAGCTCTGCAACTGGGGTGTCCCCCACTCACCACTGATGTTGAGCAGGTGCGTGAAGAAGAAGGACTGCTTGTGGAAGTCCTCTATGGCGAGGACAATGGGGCCATCCAGGCTGCTCCTCAGGGTCTTCTTGGAACCGCTCTTGTCTGCGATGAGCGATTCGAGCATAGTCCGCACCATGTACAGCTTGAAAAAGAAAGACGGGCAGGTCAGGGCTGGCCCCACATCTAGAGGAAGGATGCTTTGTGCTGCACTTATACACACATATATATTTTTTTTCCTGTCGATGCCCTTATAAAGCTGTGTCTTAGGAAGCACCCATTTTGGGGTTGGAGAAGTGAATCTGGAACATGTAAACTTTCCAGAGGGAGGCCAGCCAGCCCGGGAAGGCAGTTCTGTCTGGGGCCTGCGCCACTTTGGGTAGGTGCACCTGATAAAACTAGGAAGTCTAAGGTCCAGATTCCTGCTTGCCCTCTCAGTCAAGGGCATGGGCATCAGAGGAGAACCTCATTCCATGCCACCCTGCAGTCCCTGCCTTCCTGGACAGCCACAGGAGCACCAGGTGTGGAGCACTGGACCAAGAGTCAAAAGACTGGGGCGTCAAGGCCAGGCACGGCCGCTGACTTGCTGTGTGACCTTGGGCAACAGAGTCCCACTCCGGGCCTCAGTTTTCTGATCTGCCAACAGGAAGGGGCTGTAGCTTTCGCAAACCAGCCCCCTTCAGCGCTAACCTTCTGAGAACTGAGAAATGGGAGATGATCAGAGCAAGCCCCCACCACCTCACGTGTTTGACCCTCCGTATTCTGAATCCATCGCCCTCTGGTGGCACGAGCTGCAAGGCACAGCCTGCCAAAATCCTGGGTGGGAAGCGGGTGAAGATTGGTACTTACACAGGAGCCTACTAGACAATTAACTCCCTCTTACAGAAGACCTTAAGTGCAAAGGGTACAAGTGCTAATCTAGATCTTTCCACATCATTTGTCTTTGAATCTTAGGGCTGGAAGGGGCCTCGAGGAGCCAGGCTAGTCCGTTCCTGCTGCCTCCTGGAGAAGTGGACCCAAACCAACCCAGCCAGGCGGTGTTATACCAGGGATCGGCAGCCTCTTCGGCCCTGTGTGCCACCAGTGGGGTGAAACAAAGCCCGCGGGGACCACTGGCAGGCCTAAGACATAGATAGGAGAGAGGAGGGGGGGATGGGAGGGCAGGAGAGACAGGGAAGAGGGAGAGAGAGAAAAGAGAGAGAGAGAGAAAAGCAAGAGGTATTGTATACGGTGGGAAAGCCGTCACGACTGCTAGGGGCCACTTGCCGACCACCTCTGAGATGCTCCAACCTCCCTCTGCCACAGGTCCGTCCTTCGCCGGGACCTCGCCCACCACGCGCACTGCGCAGGGCAGCGAGGCCACAGAAAGGAGGGCACCATCCCTACCATAGCCTGCCCTTTGCGGTCAAGGAGCTACCATGGATGCTGGTCTATCAGACGTCCACCCTCTGCAACCCTGTCGGTAGGCATGTCTGTCACCCCTAAGAACCGAGGAGCCCGTTCTAAAAACGGCCTAGGAGGCCTCGAAGAAAGCATTCTTTACGTCCATCCATGTGAGTGTTGACTGATTTAAACCAAATTCTAACGACTTGTCCATAAGAGGGGGACAGGCAACGTCCCAGCTACAGTGGAGGCCCACGTTGACCGTGCTCCAATGTCGCTAGCAGAGCCCCGGGTGGGAGTCAGGAGACCTGGTTCTTGTCCCACCTCAACTTGTGACTCACCTTGCGGCTTGGACAAGTCACTTCCCCTCTCTGGACCTCAGTTTCCCCATCTGTAAAGTGGGGGGAGGGGACTGGGACTAGTTGGTCTCTAGGGATGACTGTCTAGGAGCCTATTAAATACACCTGTGCCACCTAACATGACTCGGTGCTGCTGGGGAGCTGATTGCTGGTGACATGCACTTTTCACTTGTCTGTATAAACAGTCCTGCTCTCTCCCTTCTCTTCTAGCTCTTTCTCTGTCTGCTGGTTCCCCCTTGCTCACCTTCTCCTTTCCAGTTCCTCTTGTGTCTTGTCTGTCTCTTCCTCACTCATGTCTAGGACTCACAGAAACACCGAAAGCCCTGCTCAGCTCCTCTGGGGCGTTCTGGGATAGAAAGATCTACGGCCCCTAACATCACACAGAACTCTTGGCAGAAGCTTCCTCAGGACGGTCCATAAGAGGCAAGGTGCGTGCAACCGACCATGGGTTGGGAAGGCAGGGGATGCTAATGATGACAGAGCTGAGAACACACCTTGCCCCTGCCCAGACACAGACACACACACAGTGAGAAAGGTCAGGGATGGCTCCTCGCAGGGACTCAGGATTTCAGGGCGGAGAGAGGCTGAAGGGTCATGTGAAGCGGAAGTCCCCAGCCTGGGGCTTCTGAGCCTAGAAGACCTTTAAAGGCTTCCACGGAGCCATCTGCTTTCCCCCAACACCTCATAAGCTCACTAAAAATGAGTTCTCCTTTAAGTAGGCGACAGAGGTTTAACGAAGATGTCCAGATTCTGTATTTGTCCTCCCTGGAATTTTACAACTGCTTTGGATAAGCCACAGGCAACCTGTTGTTGTTCAGAAGCTCCAGTTGGAAACTTTGAATATCTCTGATTACCAGACATTCTCTTATGAGTCAAGGGCTTTTGACTGGGGTCATGAGGGGAATAAAAAGAAGGATCTAATCAGAAACACGATCTCATGCAAAGTTTGCATTTAACAGAGAATATAATCAGAGCTCAGAGAGGTCAGCACTTTCCCAAGATCACAGGGCAAGTCAGAGGCAGATCTTGTGAATTCCCAAGCCAGGGTGGCACTGCCAGGGAAGGGGCAGGGTGCATCAAAGAGGGGCAGGGCAGATGCACATCGAGTCTACTTTCAACTCCTACTACACTTTGGAACCAGTCCTGGTAATACCCCCATTTGCCAGATTAGACAACTGAGGCACAAAGAGATTACATAACGTGCCCAAGGTCACACAGGTAGCTAGGACGAGAATCCAGGTCTCCTGAATCTTAAGCCAGGGGTCCTCCCTCCTATTTCAAAACAAGATGGTAGAATAAGACTAGAGCAGCGGCTTGACCCTGCCCCTCCTGCCCGAGGACCCCCAGCCCCAGTGTCCTATGGTCCAGCCAGGATGACCTACCAGCACCTGGCTGGCCTGACTCAGCGGAGCTGGCTTGTGCCCAGAGCCGCTTACCTGGGTGCTGGAGGGCCCCACAGCACGTCGGGGCACCTTGATGTCAAATCCTCCTTTGGGATCCTTCTCCCCTCTCAGGCATGGGTCATTGGGGGGCTCTCGGCCGCCCTCCCAGTCACAGATGGTCTTCCGAATTGCCTGCAGGACACTGGGAAGGAAGGACGGAGGCTCAGACATGGTTTAAGCATCAGGAGGAGGGAAACACCGCAAGCCTGTTTCTAGGGTCGGTGGTGCCCCAGGGCACTTTCCCAGAATTCTTGGGGTGCTTGTCAAAGGTGCTCATCCTGGGCCCCACCCCTGAGATGCTGGTGGAATACCTCTCAGGTGCCATCCAGAGTCTGCATGCTACAGGAGCCCAGGTGACTCCAAGGCCAATGGCTACCTGAGACCTCAGCTCTGAGCCTGGGCAGGGGCCAAGAACTTGAATGAGGCAGGACGGCTGTTTCTGTTTTTGGTTATAGGAGGGTCTCATTAGTCCAATTAAAATCTATTATTTAAAGCTTTAATAATAGCTGATATTCATTGCACACTTATGCCATGTGGCTGTGTGCTCAGGTCTACATGTGGATTATGCAATTTTATCATCCCAACCGCCTATGAGCAAGAACCATTAACATCCACATCTTATAGATGAGAGAAAGTGAGGTCCAGAGAAGGTAAGGAACTTGATGGGGTTCAAGTAACTAGACAGCAGTGGAGATAGGCTTCCAACCCAGAGACTGAGGACCAGTCATCTCAAATATCCCATCTCCTAAGGTTTCCTAACAGCTGCTGGCAGGGTCTGTGTGCCCAGAGGCTGCCCTGGAAACTGACCGAGCAGGGGTCTTCCTCTGTGCTCTGTCCCTCACACCCCTGACGTGCCCCTGAAAAGGACCGCCGGAAGACCCACCTGATGAGAACGTTCTTCTTCTTCCGCACGGCCTGCCTCAGGGGCTCGCGCAGCGTCACCTGGGCAAAGTCCTGCAGGGCCGCGTAGATGGTGTTCCTGATGGCCTGGTTGAAGACGCTCTCCATCCTGCCCATGAGCACCTGCAGGCCTTTGATCATGGCGATCACCTGCCGGGCACATGTCAGGGTCAGGCTTCCCGCACCTGGGCACGCCTGTCTGCCCAGGACCCTTTACCGCATGGTAGAGAGGGCGCTGGGTGAGAGGCCCAGAAGCGTGAGGCCAGCCAGTGCTGCCTTGAGTGCGAGCCATGGACAGGTTAGAAGCGAGTGCTGGAATGAAAATCAGCACTCTGCCCCTCCATCAGGAAAGCCCTCTTGCCGAGCAACGATGTCGCTGCTGATTTTCCTTCCGGCACCAGCTCCCTACCCTGTTGCAGACTGGTGACAAATGGCGGCTGGTCCAGGGGCCGCGTTTTGAGTACCACTCTGACTTCTGTGGCCTCTCCACACAGCATGCACCCACAGGTCGTATCATATAGAACTTTTTTTTTTTCCATACATATTTTAAAAGAATTTTTACAATCTTTGCTTTTGAAATAATTTGGCCAGCTGCTGCTTGAACCCATAAAATAGGGCTCCTGCAGAAGGCTTGGGGAGAAGCCTCTGCCCCTCTAGTTGCCTCCTCCTTAGCCCCTTAACTCACTAACCTGCCTGCAGACGCGGGAGACTGGTGTCTGTGATGAGTGCAGCCCATGGTGCTCTCCCTTGGGACCTGCCTGCCTCCAGGGCCAGTGTCCTCTGCCCTGGTGTCCTGTCTTCTCTTAATCATCCCCTCCCCGCCCGAGGAAGGGTGTATGTATTTCTGTAGCTGCTTTGCCTGTTTCCCAATGGGTAAGTTTGATGGGATGAGAGAGAAAGAGGAAGTCTGGTGTGGCCTTGGGTGGAAGGCACAATCTCTGGTCCAGCTTTACCAGCAAACCTAATCCTTAACCCCGCACCCCCACCCCCATTAGCCTCAAGTGCTAATTCCTAGATTGGTTCAGAATTCAGAGAAGAAAGCATGTGCCACCTCGGCCTCATGACACCACCACACTTATCACACCCATTAGCAATAGAAGTGCCAGGAGGCCGGGAGCACTCAGCTCGGGCCAAGTGTGATTGCAAGCACAGCCCTGAAGCCCAGTCCTTTAAAGTGCAGCCTGGAGATGTGCAAAAGAACCTGAACTCCTGCTCTGCTCTGACCCTTCCCAGTTTTCATAGCTCATTGACATCATTATCCCCTTTGCCAACTAGTGTGTGGTTCTGAAGAATAACCCTGGGATGAGGGGGTAGACTGTTGGCTCCATTTTACAGATGAGGAAGTTGAGGATCCGAGAGATGAAGTGACCTTGGGCCCAGGGCTAGGATCCAGGACTTATAGACTTCAGATGGTTATGAAAGAGGTAGCTGTCACTCACAACTTAGTGTGAATGAGTCCACCCCTCCCCATAGAAATATCTCTTTGTAATGAAACAAAACACAAATTAGAAGGTTATAAACCAGGATAGAAGAGTCTCCCCTCCAGAAATTACTACTATCAATATAAATACTTATATCTTTCATTTTTGAGTAAATATTGAAAAGTATATAACTTTTACTATAAATGGGGTCATTTTTTACATGCTATTCTTTAACCTGTTTATTTTAAACTCAACAATATATTGTGCATATCTTTCCACATCAGTACATCCATCTTAGGGGCCACACAGCTTTGATGACATAGCAGTACCCTCATTTATTTTACCTGGTCCCATGCTGAGGACATTTCAGTGGTTTCACATAGTTTAGCATTATAAACAACTAGAGGCCTGGTGCACGAAATTCATGCAATGGGGGGAGGGTGTCCCTCAACTCAGCCTACACCATCTCCAATTTGGGACCTCTCAGGGGATGTCCAACTACCAGTTTAGGCCTGATGCCTGTGGGCCTATGTGGGATTGGGCCTAAACTGGCAGTCAGACATCCCTCTCACAATCCAGTACCTCTGGCTCCCAACTGCTCACCTGCCAGCCTTCCTGATTGCCCTTAATCGTTTCTGCCTGCCAGCCTGATCATCCCTAACATTCCCCTGCCAGCCTGATCAATGCCTAACTGCTCCCCTGCCAGCCTGATTGCTCCAACTCCCATCCCCTGCTGGCCCGGTTGCCCCTAACTGCTGTCCCCTAACTGTTCTTCCCTGCTGGCTTGATTGCCCACAACTACCCTCTCCTGAAAGCCATCTTTGACCATATGGGGGTGGCCATCTCATGCGAAGATGGGTCAATTTGCATATTATCTCTTTATTATATAGGATACTGTGACAAATGTCTATGAGCACATGTCTTTGTGCAATTGGCTTAATTCACTGGGATATATTCCCAGAACCTTCTGGGCCAAAGGGTATGCACATTAAACATTTGGGTTCAGCTGCTCGGTCTGACCTCATAGGAAGGCTGTAAAATGTAGATGAGCTACCCAGTCTCTGAGAAGGTCTATTTCCCATGCTTCACCCAGCCACAGGTATCACCAACCTCCCATGACTGGTCAACAATACTATCCCATCTTAGTTTCAACCTGCAGTTCTCTCTGAACACTCATTGATTTGGGCATTTTTCTGAGCTCTTTCAGCCATTTTTTGGTTGGTTTATTTCTGCTGCTGGTTTCCTTTTGCCCATTTTTCTAATGGAGTGAACATTTTCCTTTGGATTTTTTAAGAAAAAAATGAGTTTCTCACCATTTGTGACTAACCTGATAGAGATTAATTTGGGGCACAGGAAGGGAATAAGACTGTCATCTTGCTGGAAACCACTCCCTCCTGCTGCGGGACCCTGAGCAGCAGCCTTGGGGCTGGAGGAGACCCAAGACTAGACACCGGGAGGCCGGCACCCACCTCCACGAAGGCGAACTTCTCCTCGCTGGTGTAGTTGTAGCGGGTGGCTCTCTCGTACTCCTCTGCCGTGCCCGGGCAGTCCTTGTTACAGAACTTGTCGGTGGGGTGAACCAGCTTCCAGGAGTACTGGGGGTAGGAACAACCCAATGCCCATCAGCAGAGCAAGGGACAGACAAAAGGAGGCGCGACCCAGCCCTGGGAGACTGTTCAGCACTGAAGGGAATAACGTACTGATTCATCCTACAGCCTGGATGGACCCTGAAACCATACAATGTAAAAGAGGCCAGCCACAAAAGACCCCACCATATGGGACGGTACTTTAGAAAACACCCAGAATTGGAAAAATCTATGGAGACAGAAAGTAGATTAGGGCAGGGGAGACAGGGCATGGAGGGGGGGGGGTGCGCGCAATTGAATTTTTGCGATGATGAAAATGTTCTAAGTGTGTGATTGCACCGCTCTGTAAGTATACTGAAAAGCAGGGAATCCACATTTTAAATGGCTGAATGGCATGGCATGTGAATTGTATCTCAGGAAAGCTGCTGTAAAAAGGGTGCTTGCAGGGAGGCAGAGGCAGACAGGTTCCAAGTGAACCGAGGTTGGTCTGAAGGGGGCCGGGGAGGGGCAGCCTCCGCCTGGGGCACCTACCACCTCCATGACGTGGGCGCTCCACTTGGATAAGAGCTGCAGGCCGCGCAGGGCCAGGTCGAAGAGCTCGCGGTACTCCTCGTCGGACTTCTGGCTGTCCAGCCCCGAGCCCGTCACCACCTGGGGAGCGTGAGCCGTCACCCCCACCATCCACGTTCCCGGCACTTTAATGCATGACTTCACTGATTCCCCTAAAAGCGCTACCCGAGGTGCTTTATGACATCCCCTTCAGAGATAAAGTGAGGCTCGGACAGGGTCCTGCTGAGTGAGTTAACGTTCAGGAAACAACAGCATCTATTCCACCAGGTGACTTTAACCAGAAAGGCACAAGGTTATGTGTTGATCGGATGGTGAAAGGGCTGTGACCAGAGCCTCGCAGGAACCTAACCCTGTATTCCCTCTGGGGAGCAATGGTTCCGTGTTGGTTAATTCAGTGTTCAGGGCCACTTCATAGAACATGATTGCACATAACGAGAACTGTCTGCATATACACATGTGTAAGCGTATGATTTAAAAATAACGTTGAGCCAAAACCGGTTTGGCTCAGTGGATAGAGCGTTGCCCTGGGGACTGAAAGGTCCCAGGTTCGATTATGGTCAAGGGCATGTGCCTTGGTTGCGGGCACATCCCCGGTAGGGGGCGTGCAGGAGTCGGCTGATCGATGTCTCTCTCTCATCGATGTTTCTAACTCTCTATCCCTCTCCCTTCCTCTCTGTAAAAAATCAATAAAATATATTTAAAAAACAACAACAACAACAACAAAACATTGAGCCAGACTCAGTCTTAGACCACAACCAAAACTTCACAAGGAATGAAGGAGACCCCTGCCCTTAAAGTCAATCCACAGCCTTCATTCAGATGAGTGGCACCCAGAGTCAAGGCAGTCAAAGAGGCCCTAGCAGTTTGGCTCAGTGGAGAGAGGGTCGGCCTGCAAACTGAAAGGTCTCATATTTCATTCCGGTCCAGGACACATGCCTCGGTTGTGGGCTCGATCCCCAGTGGGGGACTTGCAGGAGGCAGCCGATCTATGATTCTCTCATCATGGATGTTTCTATCTTTCTCTCTCCCTCTTCCTTCTTCTCCGAAATCAATAAAAATATATTTAAAAAGAAATAAAGTCAAAGAGTTTGCACTTGTCCCTGGTCCCCGTCCACTGGCCTCAATGTCCGCATTTGTCTGACTGTCCTCATTTCAAATACGTTGCCTCTTAGATACAAGGCGCTTCCGAGTTTGGGTTTGGAAAGCAGGGGCACTATGGGTCCCAGCCACCTGGTGTAGCCCGGGAGCAAACACGGGACACTGCAGTCATTCACCCAACGGCTCCGGTAACAAAGGAACTCAAATCAGGGCACCTGCGCCTCTAAACCAATAGATGCACTTATTGGAAGGGTTTAGTGGGAAGAGATCCAGGAGCGTATATTCACCCAAATATTAATCATAGGTGGTTCTGGGTGGTAGGATCTTACATGACTGATTTCCCCTCCTTTGGCCTATCTCTATTTTTTTCTGAGATATGAGCATTTACTCTGTCCCTAATTGTATTTTAATGATGTCATTATTGTGTAATTTAAAAATATTTAGATGGTGTGATAAGCAGGCCTGTTTAGAATCCTTTCTCTTTCTCTCTAGGGCGGGGATGGTTTGGAACCGTTCTAACAATTAATTCCCAATTACTCTGCTAGGCACAATGCGTTTTCCGTGCATCAGAGAGTTTAATCCTCTCAGTGAAACTTTCTGGATGCTATTAGCCTCATTCTGCAGAGGAGGAAATGGAGGCAGAGATGCGGAATAACTTGTGATGGTCAGCAGCAGAACCAGAATCAAACCCAGTTCTGTGTGGCTCTACAATCCATGCGCCTGGCCATTCTGCCCTCCTGCTTCTAGCCGGTATTCCCTCACTCCTGCTCTCCATCATCGCTGTGGTCATTTCTGTCCTGCCTGGTCCTCACCCCTTCTCACCCTGGCCTCCATCCCAGCAGCTGGAGTGAGCTCACCTCACTGTTGCTGTAGCGAGCAAGTTCGGAGATGAAGCGGATGTGGTCATCTCGGATCTGAACCATCTGCTCGCAGATATTGTACTGGGGGCTGATGCTGCTCTGGGTGCAGGTCCACCTGGGCACAGAATCACAGGGTTGGGCAGGTCCTGGTCTCAGGTGCCTGGCGGGACAGGCTCCTTCCACTTACATGTTGCTCCTGGTGCCCAGCCAAGGTGGCTGGCTCCCCTGGGTAGAACCAAGAGATAACCCAGACACAAGCAGGAGAGCCTGTTCATCACACATTGTGGGGTCACAGGTTGAGCGGACAGACCTTCCTCCTCCTCTAGGACCCAGTCACAGGCTTTCCAGATACCTGGTGTCCACGTACTTACCAGTTACCCGAGGGAGAAGGGAATGCAGCCTCTCGAGGGCTACAAAGGCCTGGAATCCACGCAAGGAAAAAGCAAGGTGGCGACCTCCCCAAGCCTGTCTACCGACTCTGACATCCTGAGGCTGAAGCCGGCTTAGGAGGGGCCTATGGGGAGGACTAAGGAAACCTAAAGGGACTGTTCCCTTTTCAACAGTGACCCAGTAACACGCAAGCAAGAACTTCATGGTGAGGAAGGCCATGGTCACACTCTCTCTCACTCTCTCTCCATCCTCTCCTCCCCTCCCCTCCCTTCTCCTTTCCTCCCCTGTCCTCTCCTCTCCCCGCCTCTCCTCATCCTCATCTTCTTCCACCATCTCTTCCTTCTCAACTATTATTTTTTAAACCTATCATTGGAGGAATCATCCTAAATTGGAGAGGAAATGAATGAATGATAATATTCACTCTCCTTCCTCAAGAGTATAAAGACAGGCCCCTTTACCCTCTAGTGCTGGGTGACTCATTAGACAGATTAAAAGCACAATTACCAAAAAAGACAGATAAACGTTCTGGCAAGAATTTAATATTTCAGCCCAGTCCAGTGTGGCTCAGTGGTTGAGCACTGACCTATGAACCAGGAGGTCACAGTTTGATGCTGGTCAGGCCACATGCCCAGTTGGTGGGCTCAGTTCCCAGTGGGGGGCCTGCAGGAGGCAGCCAATCAATGATTCCATTTCATCATTGATGTTTCCCTCTCCCTCCCCCCACCCCTCTCTTTCCCTTATTCTCTCTGAAATCAATAAAAACATATTTGCGGGGGGGGGAGGAGGGGGTAAGAATTTGATATTTCAAAGGGAGCCCTGAAGCGGCCCTCACAGAATGTTCCGGACGGCGAGAGGCTTCCTCAGGCTGGTTTTATTGCGGGCCAGAAGCGCAGGGATGGGGACACAACCGCTCTGACTGCTGCCCCCCGACCCTGGGCATCACCGTTCCCAACCAACTCCCGGTGGCAGGGAACTCCTGCAGAAACGTGAGGAAGTGAGTGCAGCATTCTGGGCTCCGTGCTTCTCCTAGAACACCTCCCGCCGCTCTGGCGGCCAGCGGGTTCTGAGGAGCCTAACCCAGCTTTTCTTGGGCTCCAGGCTGGCAGTTTTAAGGCTTCAGCCGTGACGAAAGGACGGTCACTCCCTCCTTCACCTCCCCCCACTCCCCCGTATGAGCCCAGCTTTGGAATGAGACGCAGGCAGAAGGAACCTCTTAACAATCCCAAGACATAAAGCCTATAGCTGGGTGTCCCTCCTCCCACGAGGCACTGACACCCCAAACCCCAGATCTTAGCGTGGATTCCCTAGGATGGTGGTTTACAGAACGACCTATAAGGCGAGGCCATCGACCAGTTCACCTGGCTGGAACTGTCCAAACCACACCCACTATGGTATACTTACTGCACGGACACGGAACCTGGGGAGGAATCAGGGCAATAAAGAATGACGTCATCTTGCTTCTCAAGGAGGGAGGACTCCTGCTGTCCCAGTGCAGCTGGGACAGAGAAGGGGCGTGGCTGTGCTCTGAGCACTGTTGAACCCCAGCAGCAAAGGGTGGATACAAAAGGGCTCAGAGCACCTTCCTCCGCTCCCCTCTGGAATCCACCTGCCCAGGGCTCTGGGGAGGGGGGAGGGGCTGAAGTGGCCCCTCGGCCCCCTGCCCGGGCTGGGCGCCTCGCGGGAGCCGAGAGACATTACGGCAGGCACTCACTTGGACTTGTTCTCTTCATAGTGAGCACTGGTCTTAATGTATCTGGCCAGCTCTATCTGCATGTCGCCGAATAGGGGCACCACCTGCAGCTGCTGCAAAGGAAGCAAACACAGCGCGTGAGACGCCGCCGAGGGGGACTAGGCGGCTGCCTTCCACCCGGGGAGGCAGCCTCCCTCCGTGAGCCGCTGGGCTGACCCCCAGCTCCTGCTTCCGGTGATGCTTCCACGTGACCCTGGAGCCAAAAAGACCCCAGCCAGCATCCAGGTCCCCTGCCTCCAACCAAGCGTATGATGCAGCAACTCGGCCCAGGGAGGCAGAGTGACTTGTCCAAGGTCACCCGGCAGGCAGACCGGGTGACGGAGGAGGACCAGATGGCCTGCCTCCCAGGGCAGGGTCCTTTCTGCTCTGATTTCCCTCGGATCGGATGATCCTGCTGCTTGGAACTCTGGACTAGGAGCGCGTGCCTGGATGCCACCAGCTAGGGGCAGTGTTTCTGAGAAACTCCAATGGAAGGTCCCTGAAATCTTAACACCCAACACCAGAGGGCAGACAAGTCCCATCTGCAGACCAGGACACACGGAGCGGAGGCGGGCATCTACTGTCTGCTTCTGACGCACTGGGCACGTTACCGACTCCTTCAAAACCAGGGGGTCTTGAGGGCAGTGTAACTACTCCGTATGACACCAGAGTGGAGATACATGTCATTCTGCATTTGTCAAAACCCACAGAATGTACGATGTGAAGAGTGATCCCTAATGTAAACTGTGGATGGTGGGTGACGAGGACGGGTCAGTGCAGGTTAATCAGTTATAGCAAATGCACCAGGGGGGGGGGGGCCGGCTTGGTATTGATAATGGAGGAGGCTGTGCGTGAAGGAGTGGGGACAGGAGGTATAAGGAAATCTTCGTACTTTGTGCTCAATTTTGCTGTGAACCTAAAACTGCCCTTAAAAATTAAAGTCTTGCCGAAACCGGTTTGGCTCAGTGGATAGAGCATCAGCCTGTGGACTGAAAGGTCCCAGGTTCCATTCCGGTCAGGGGCATGTACATTGGTCGCAGGCACATCCCCAGTAGGGGGCGTGCAGGAGGCGGCTGATCGATGTCTCTCTCTCATCGATGTTTCTAACTTTCTATCCCTCTTCCTTCCTCTCTGTGAAAAATCAATGAAATATATTTAAAAAAAAATTAAAGTCTTTTAAACAAAACACAAAATAGTTATCCCAAGCCATTCGATAACCCGGTGAGGCCAGTACTACTCATTCCCATTTCGGAGATGGAGTAGAGGAAGCTCAGATAGCACGAGTGATTTTTTTACAAAGTCCAGCCAGCTAGAAGTCAAGGAGCCAGGACTATGAACCAGGGTGCCGACTCACCTATGCCATTCCAACGAACCCTCAAGGGACCCCTATGAGACGGCCCCCCTCGGTATGCATGGGAGCTGGGAACTTAGTCTCAGGTTTCAGGACTTCCCCAAAGCTGTCCAGCTCCCGAGTGGCAGAGCAGACGGAAGCCTGGCATGGCGGGGCGATGCCCTGCTCTTCCCTCCTCCCCTGTCATCGCCCTGATGAAGCAGAGGCGCACTGGGGACAGGTCCCCGAGAGAAGCTCTGCTTCCACTGGGGGCCGCTGCAGAGAAAGTGACAGTTCTCGTTTCCCAAGAAGCCGAGGCCCAGAAGGACGGCCGGCACCTTACTTCTCCTTAACCTCCGAGAGTCGGTGGGACCCAGGCCCAGCCTGGTGTCCCCCACGTCACACCTGCAGAGGGGGTTCCGCTGTGAATGGTCAGCCTGGCTTTTCCCGGTCTGACCTCCAAGGCTCCACCCCACGCCTGCAGTGCCCATCACTAGCATCCACTGACAGCATGGAGTTCGTCTCCCAAGTAGGAAATCCTTTTGCGAAAACCTCCGTGGCTGAGCTGAACCGCAATGTTTTATTTTTAAAGATTTGGGGTGGGAAGATGTCATCTCTGGGGCACTGGAACAGACTGAGGGAGGGAGGGAAGCTCTGAGCCATGCTGCCCAGGGCAGGGCCAGCCAAGGTGGCCTCTGCCAGGCCAGGAGAGAGGCTGTGGTTTTGCAACTGCCAATCAGTGTAAAATGCAGTCTGATCCTGCTGCTCCTGTGAGTCCAGATTTATATTGACAAATAAAGCCGTCGCTGTCTTCTGCTATGTTCTCTTCGTTTACATGGCAGGGGAGTTTGGGGGAAGGAAAAAGCAGTATGCATAGTGGATCCAGCCAAATCCCCACTGAGTCCTCAGACTTGACCAAGTGTGACTTATAAGGGGCTGCCTTCTAGTGTAGATTCCTCTACTGACGGCAGCTGGAGGCCCTGTCGTGTTATCATCTTCCTCCTCCTCCTGGGGTCTTTAGAGCTACAACCCAACCAACAGGCCTCCCTGCTTGCTGGTTAATTTCATTTCTTTCCCCTGAGAGACAGCCCCTTGGCCCCCGCCCAGCCCCAGGCCCAGGTGCTGACCTTAAAGAATTTATCGATTTTACTGAGGTTGATTCTCTTCTTGGCATCCAGTTTGTAGATGTTACTGACATTTCCATCCATCAGGTAGAGACCAAAACCCATCACCTGGAGTGAGAAGGGGCAGAGCACAGAAGCCTATCACATCTGATGGAAAAGTTACAAACAAAAAAGTCAGACTGACCAGAGCAGTGGTTCTCAACCTTCCTAATGCTGCGACCCTTTAAGACAGCTCCTCCTGTTGTGGTGACCCCCAACCATAAAATTATTTTCATTGCTACTTCATAGCTGTAATTTTGCTACTGCTATGAACTGTAATGTAAATATCTGATATGCAGGATGTATTTTCGTTTTACAAATTGAACATAATTAAAGCATAGTGATTAATCACAAAAACAATATGTAATTATATATTGTGAAATA
>JAAGEH010000434.1:11272518-11286158 GCA_011751065.1 Lasiurus cinereus
TAGCATACTTGGCAGCCACTAAAAATAACATTGCGGAAATGTCCTTCGTGTCTGGAAAGGTGTAGATGACATGTTAAAGGAGGAGAAACAGGTTGCAAAACATTATGTGCAGTGAGATCTATGTCCATGTTTAAGTAAGAAAAAAATATAGACCGTTTTAAGAAAATGATTTAGAGTAAGAAGGAGGTGAGAGGGCACACCCAGACCACAGGGTGCGTGACCACAGCGGCTGTACCTTGAGGAGCATGTGCTTCTCGCTGGGGGTCAGGTACATCTTGTTCTCGTAGTAATCCACGCAGATGTTGACGATGTCCGCCAGCAGCTCCTCGTAGCCGGGGATCACCTCCAGTTGCTGATGGAGACACTAAACAGCAGCATCCCCTTCTGGTCAGCTCCTTCTCTGCTGTTGCAGCCTCCTCACCCACACCGTGTGGATGGACGCCCCTCCTCCCCGCACACTCGCTGACCACTAGGTGGAGGAAGCCTCCATCCCCTCAATGCCCCCACAGAGAGGCTGGTCTGAGCTTCCGCACATCTCCCCTGGCAGGGAACTCACTGCCCTGGAAGCCCTCCGTTTTATTCCCTGCCAGTTTGGGTGTTAGAAAGTATATTCCCGGGCTGAGGTGAAAAGCGGCTTAGCTTTATCTCGGAAGGCGTGTTAGTCTTCCCAGTTTGGTTTTGAGGCTGTGGACTTAGCCATGGCGTCTCCTCGGATGATGGGGGATGGTCTAGCCCAGTGAGTGAGAGTCTCCCTCCCGGCAGGACACAGCAGGATAGAAAGAAATGCATCTCCCAGGACAAGGGTCTCACAACATGGGACGGCGACCCAGGAAAGAAACCTAGAGCCTCTAAGTTGACAGCCTTTTGCATTCAACAAGGAGAAGGGAGGGCCTAGCGAAGCCAGCAGCATCCCTGAGAGAGGGCTGAGTCTCCAAACCCTTCGAAGACGGAGGGCCCATTCAGCCTGAGTCCTGCTGACATGCTTGCTGGTGCCTATTTTGGCTGAACTGACAGACGAGCAAGACAGGTTACGTCAGACAGAGCGTGCGAGCCACATCCCAGCGGGATGCCCTGGCCAAGCGGTGGCAGTAATAACAGCTCCATTTTCTTATACCCTTGCCATTTGTCAGGCTCTGCATACCGAGGGCTTTTTATACAGTATCTCATGTACTTCTCACAACAGTCCTATCACATGGGTTCTCATAACATTCTCAAAATCCCAGGCCCGTTTTACAGATGAGAAAACCGAGGCTTAGACCTTGTCCAAGGTCTCATGATAGGTCAGTGAAGGGTCTACGGTTAGAAAACAAGGCTGTTTAACTCCAGAACCCATGCTCTCAATCTGTACTAATGTGGGGGCAGGACAGTGCCTTGAGAAGGTTTTCGGGGAACCAAACTTGGAGAGGGTGAAAAGACTGCCTGGGAAGGGAAACTCAATCCAAAGTCTAACTCTGGAGTAGGACAATGAGGGTGTTCGACCTGGACCCAGCTGCTCTGCTCACGGTCCCCGCACCCTCCAGGCCCCGGCCTGTGTCCCGGGACGCCAGGCCCGGACTAACGTGGAGTTGGCCGTCACCTGGGTGATCCTGTTGTGATTGGCCAGGAACATGGAGAGGTTCTGCGACTCCTGGATAGACTGGGGGTCTGCCATCTTCCTCAGGAACTGCGCCGCCCTGAAACACGGGGTTGCAGAGAGGACCGCTCCAGTAACCAGCCGAACCAGGCCTCTCAGGCTCCGCCTCCCACCCGACCTGAGTGACACTGCCCGGCGGTTAACCAGCTCTGACATCAGAAGTGACTGAAGTCACTGGAGAGTATGTTCTGGAGTCGGATGGCGTTGACACCCTTCTGATAAGGGAAACTGAGCTTAAGAGGCAAGAATGCACTGAAGCTCAAACTCCAAGTTGAAGGGCAGCTAGCATCCTATCAACCAGCCGTTGCGGGAAGACAGGCTGAAATGAGCATCCCTGGCCCCACAGTGACCGCCAGTGGACCCGCACAGTCTGCCATGGAGCAGAACCAGGGGCAGGAGGCTTTGTTTTTGGTGTGTATTGTGTTCTCTATTGGGAAACCTCTATGTTTCTAAAGCAAACCATCACATAGAACCCCGTCTGTTTCACCTACTGGATTGAGGGTGAAGGGCTGATGGGTGTGGGGAACACACGTGGGACGTGGAGGGAAACCTGTGGCGGCCCAGACTTTTCCAGCCTAACCCGGAACCTTTGTGAAAGGTGCCGCTTCAGAGTCAGGTTTGTGAGGGGCTCTGCCTGCCGGGCACCCCCAGGGTTCTTTCACAGCTCACGCAGGAGGGTAGCGTGTTGAGAATCAGTCTGTGGTCTGCTTTCTCCAGTGACCTCGGGGCCCTGGGATGACGTGTTTCATCAGACACAGAAAAGCCTTCCCAAGAGAGGTGTCCAGACTGTACACAGAGGAAATCGGCTGCTTCTGACTCACCCTCCTGCCCCGCCCACTTTGGGGTGGCTGTTCCTTAATTTCTAGAGAGGAACGAGCCCTTCCCCACTCTCCGTCCTTCTCTTGAGCTGACATTGGTCCCCAAGTGACTCACGATGAGCATCTGTCCAGTCAGAGCCCCACACAACCGGGTGATGAAGAACCTGGCACACGACCAAGCTGGGACTTTTGCAAACTCATTTGCGAAGAGGAGCATCCTTTTCTTCCCTTGAAGCTGGGGTGGCTATGCTGGCCCCGGGGGGTGGGGGGGCGTTAAAGCTGCTGGAGGCCACCCCAGGGCCCAGCCTGCCTGAGAGTGAGCAGGGGCTCTTCAGTTCCAGGAGCCAGCCCATCCCGCTTCCACAGAAGCAGTTCGACCTGGCTTTCTCATTCTTACAGGAAGGACAGTGTGACCACTTTATGACGATCTGCCTGGCCCTGCACTACACGGGGCGAGAGAGGACGCTGCGGCTGCACAGATGGAGAAATGGGCACCTGATTCCATCTGGAGCCAGAGAGCCCTGCACGGACCCAGGTCCCCCAGGACCCAGCCCTGCACCTTTCTCCTCAAACCACACCAACAGGCCCGGCCCAGCTGCCGTGTGCCTGGGGAATGGCTCGCTTGGTTCTGGAGAAGGGGCCTGTTAGTCAGGCTCCATCTTCTTCCTCCCCTGGGCAGGCTAGCTAGGAAGTGTATGTGTGTGTGTGTGTGTGTGTGTGTGTGTGTGTGTGTGTGTGGTGGAGGGGGAGGGGGGCAGGGGAGGCTGACCTCTTGTAGGCAGAGTGGTCATTCTTGACGCTGCACTTCATGTTCTTCAGCTCGTCCAGAACGGCGAACATGTTGATGAACTTGCCCAGCGTCAGGAGGTAGGCCTCGGAGACGAAGTCCTTCCTCCGCTCGGCGTGGCACAGCCGCTTCACCTCGCTGCAGAACCGCTCGATGGCCTTGCGCTGCAGGCAGGGAGGGGGCAGCAGGTCAGGATGGGCAGCGCGGGTCGGGGCGGTGCCCTGCGCTCTCAGGTGGGGAGCTGGGTTAAGGCTCCCCTGGGGCCCTGGTCAGAGCCTGGACATTTAGAGGCAAATCCGCCAAGAGGTCTTCCTCAGAGCAATCCCTGCATTCAGAGCTGATTTTTCAAGGGAACACACCGCCCAAGTGAGTTGGCCCCACGCATTTATTCTCAGGCCTTCGCAGAGAAGCACCGTGTTATTCACTGTGTATTCCAGCGCCTAGGACAGTGCCAGGCACCACTCGACAAGGGGGCAGAGATTCAGAGAAAGAGGTTCATTCATCCAATAAACGGTACTTATTGAGTATCTACTATGCACGAGGCACCATTCTAGGCACCGCGGTAAAGAAGGAATGAAAACCAAAACAAAACAAATCTTTACCCTGCGGGGCTTACATTTTAGTGAGGGAAGACAGACAACAAAACAAACTACTGCTGTACATCTCAGTGTGATATGAGTTATGGAGAAAAATAAAGCGGGGGCAGGGAGTGGGAGGATGCTTGCCCAGAGCTGGGATGGATGGGGGTACAATGGGGTGATAGCAACAGGGAATGGGATTTTTTTGGAGTGATAAAGATGTTACAATTTGACCCTGGTAATGAACACACAACCCTGTGAATGTACTAAAAAATCATTGAACTGTCCATTTTAAATGGATGAATTACATGGTATGTGAATTATTTCTCAATAAATCTGTTACCAAAAAAAAAAAAAAAGCAGTTGAATAACAATCCAAAAACAAGGCTAAAGAGTAACCCAGAGGGAGAGCAAGAGGGAGGGAGGGGAGCAAGAGAGGAGAGGAGGGAGAGAAATGACTCCTCGCGTGTGCTCTCACCTTCTCAGGCGGGAATACCCACCCGTAATTCCTCGCCCGTGAAGATCAGACTGGCCACGCCTTCTCCTTCCAGAGCCTAAGTCCAAGAGCACTTCCTATGGTGGTGGAAATGTCCTATGTCTACAACCCCAATACGAGAACCACTCACCACATGTGGCTCCTGAGCACTTGGTGGTTCGGGCAATGGAGGACCTGAATTTTACATTTTATTTCATTTTAATTAATGTAAATACCTACACGGGGCTACTGTACGGAACAGCACAGCTCCAGGTGATCGCAGGTCATCCTTTCTCGGTTTCTGTATAGTTTCTCTCTCTTGGACCTGCCTTCCTAAAGAGTCCATGATGCTATTAACAGCAGCTTCGATGTGTTAACCCTACTGTGTAACCAGGGCTCTATGTGGCTCTACAATAGGCTTCTTTTATCCTCGCCACAAACCTGTGAAATAGGTGTTATTTCCAAGGCGAGAAAACGGAAGGCGTCAGATAGCTCAGTCACTCACAGGCACAGTCACACTGCGGAAGAGCCTTGGTCTCTTGGTCTCCTGCCTCTGGAGCCAGTGTTCCTGCCCTGGGCTGCAGGTGTCTGCACCTTCCCAGACAACCTGTCTCGCACCCAGCAGGCCATGCAGAGCGGAGTGTGGGCTGAACCTGAGGAGGAGCGTGGGGTTGAGCCTGGGGCTAAGCAGGGGTGGACATCCGCCAGAGCCTGGAAGTCTATTTACGAGTCTCAGCTCTCCGTGGAGCACGTGCAGGGCAGAGTGTGTGGCATGACCCCCGCCCTGAGGTACAGACTGGTCTTAAAGGGCTCAACCTGCATTCCTAAGCAGCTTCCAACCTGAGCATAATAATCAACCTGTTTGCCTCATTTTTCCTTGCTTATTTCTGTTTAACCAGCGACCCTTTTTTTTTTTTTAAATTTAACTACCTTGCCCTCATGAAAGCCCTTGACTGTCTCTTTCCTCTTTTTCTTTAAAGATCACTCTTCCTGGCTTCCCAGTGGTCTTCCTGCTGCCATTCCTGTCTCCTCTGCACCTCACACCTGTGCTGCCCTCATCTCCCTTCCATTTCCCACTGAGCAGCCAGATGTTGTAAACCCACCAATCAGATTGTGTCACTAGGGAAAACTCAGAGGAGAGAACCCTGATACCCAAGGACTGAAGGTGGAGATGACATAGAGACTGGTAGGAGGGGTGGAGTCGAGAAAGTGCTGGCCGGCTACCCACAGATGGCAACTGAAGTCCCAGAGAGATATCTCAGCTGTGTGTGGGAGTGAGGGGGAGGGGGAGAGGAGAAAGGGTGCCATTGAGAACTCTGGGATCTAATCCCAAAGCTGGACTCCCCAAGCAGAGCACCAAACTGTGGAGGGTACCCACATGACATCTAGCTGTGAAAAGCAGTGGGGTGCTGTCTGCCAGGGAGTGGTAGCTGAAAGTTTGGACACCCTCTTAAAGGGCCAACACACAAAAATTTCCTGTGGAGCTAACCACCTTGTGCTCTGGCAAAGGGAGGGTGAAGTGGATTGGAGCTGTGAGAGCAGAACCCAGGACTGGGGACTCGGGGGATAGAGCTCAGAAGGCAGACATCCCAAGTTTCCTGGGCTGAGTCATTCCCTCACATAGCAGAGGACATCTTTCCCATATAGACATCTGCCTTGCCTGTGGGAAAGACAGTCCACTCACCCTACTGGAAAACACCTTGCCCTTAAGAGTTTAAAAGCACCAATTAGCCTCCAGGCAGAAGCAACTGCTCCAGCCTGTTGAAAAACTTGCCACACCTGAGGATGATTGCCTGGGCAATTAAAGTTGGAATCCTATTAGTCTGTAGACAGAGGTGGTCTCTGAAGGCTTTGAGTCTTTGCCTGATCCAATTGGCCAGAAATAGCCTTTAACACTGTCCGCACTAGAGATTGAGAGGTATAGAGGATCTACCTAAAACAGTCACAAACCAAACGGACAAACAAAAATGAAGAAACAAAGAAACAGCCCCCCAATGAAAGAACTAGCAAAGAAGAGATAAATGAAACAGAGATAAGAAATTTATCTGAAACAGAGTTCAGAGTAATGATGTTAAAAATGTTCAACACTATGAAAAAAGGTAGTAACTATGGAAAAAGAACAGTCTGATATAAAGAATGACATAACACAAATAAAGAACACATTGGAAGGAATACATAGCAGATTAGGGGAAGCTGAGGATCAAATCAGTGAATCAGAAGACAGAGTTGAAAATATCAATCAATTAGAGAACCAAAAATAAAAAAACAGGAGGTCAGCTTAAGGGATCTGTGGAACAATGTGAAACACAACGATATTAGAATAGTAGGTGTACCGGAAGAGGCAGAAAGGGAGAAATAAATAGGGAAGCTGTTTGAAGAAATAATGGCGGATCATGCCACTAGAAAACTCCAGTGGTTTCTGTGGTGATTTAATAAAATCTGCATACTGTTTTCACATCCTACTTCACGGCCTGAAGTTCCCTGTGTGAGCGGGTCCCTGGCTACTGCTCCAGCCTCACCTTTTATCCTTCCCTCTCCCATCCTGCAGCCTCCCTGGCTTCCTTCTGTTTCTTAAACACATCTGGCCCCTTCGGGCCTCAGGAACATGGCCTTCACAGTTCCTTCTGCCTGAAACCCTCATCCTTGGACCATCACACACCAGCCCTTCTCATCACACATGCCACCAGCCCTTCCCAGTTCACATGTCACCTCCTGAGAGGCTGTCCCTAAAGCTGCATCCACGTCGCAGACACCCTGTAGCCCAGGGATTTTTATTTATTCACGGCACATATTATGCCCTGAGAATTGTTGTTTGTTGTTTATTGTCAGTCTCTCCTCCTGCCCAGTCTCTCATCCTGTGCTCACTAGGATGGGAATTTCAGGAAGGGAGGGAACTGTCCGTCTTGCTCATCCGGGGTGTGTGTCAGGGGCACTCAAAAAGTATTCACTGAATGAATAAGCAACATGGCACAAAAACCCAGACCCATGTGTGTAGAACGGCGGGGGCCTTCTGTAGTCTCCCGATCCAGATTCACTGAGCCCTCACCTGGAAGTACATGAACTTCATGAGCTTGGTGACCTCCGGCTCCAGCACCTCCACCGTCTTCTCATATATCTCCACGCGGTTGGGCTGCTCGTTGCATTTCACCTGTGGGCAGAGGGGTTTCAGACGTCCTATCTGCCCAAGCAGCCCTGGGTCACGCCTACTGACCTATTAATGGACCCCTTTTCATTCTCGAATGCACCTGGTCCAGGATGATAAATGACAAGGTCATCCTGGTGAGAGGAGGTTGGGGTAGCCCTGTTTAATGGGTCTGACTGGGGGAGACACTGCTCCCCAAAGACTGGCTGTAGCTAAGAAACCAGCTGGTCCCCAGAACAGAACCGTCTACCCCTTCAGTCTGTCTGTACTATGGCCAGTCGCTGTACACACATCCATGTTTATCTGTAAGGTCTCCCTCCTACAGCCTTTTCCTCACTCTGATCCCAGAGGGGCCCCACCAGATTCCTGGCAGAGAAAAACGTTCCATCCACTGCTCTGGATATACTCAGGGCAGAGCCCCCGGCCACACTCAGGCCCACCAAGAAACCCATGTGCTCTGCACAACGGTTTTCAACACATCACAACTACACGGCGGGTGTTTTCAGAGCACGCACACCCGGGACTGCTAACAGAGCAGCCGAAACTGATGAGGGAGAGAAGGGTAAGTTTAAGGTCATTCTTCACACTGTTGTTTAGAAATTTTTAAAATAGGAGAAACAAGCTTCATGTCTAGGAATTGATGATTGAAAGGATAAAATATGATACACTCAATTCAATATCATTATGTAACAAGGAATGAGACAGATCTATGTCACCTGACATGGAGAGACTGCCACCATAAACTGACAGGTAAAAACTGTGACGGGACAGGAAGTATCACTTAGTCCCATTTTTGTTAAACAAAACAGTGTGTTTGTTTGTTCATATATGTTACAGGCATAGAAAATCCAAAAGGGTGCAAACCAAACTTTAGTAAGTAGTTTCTCCGGGAGACTAAAATTAAAGGAAGGGTGAGGAACCGTTTCTCCTTATACATCTGTGCCTCGTGGATTTTATTAAAATGGGACTCATGAAATATATGACAATTATCATGATGCTTGACACATACACATATTATTTGTATGTGTCAACATGAAAAAAAAATGCCACTGAGAAAGAATAAAATGTAGCCCAGCTGGCATGGCTCAGTGATTAAGTGTCGACCTATGTACCAGGTCATGGTTCGATTCCCAGTCAAGGCATATGCCCAGGTTGTGGGCCCCAGTGGGGGGTGTGCTGAAGGCTGCTGATCAATGATTCTGTCACCTTTGATGTTTATATCTCTCTCTCCCTCTCCTTTCCTCTCTGAAATCAATAAAAATATATATTTTAAAAGAAAAAAGTGCAAAAAAAATCAAGTGGCAGAACTATGTAAGTAGAAAGCTACATATGCTTTGTACATAATTACATATTTTCAGAACAAAAATCATAGAAATATCCAGCAAGAAATATTCAGGATAATCAGCGAGAAACAGATCCAGCAACATGTGTCCATAGCGATCATGCTCGGTTGGAAGGTGGGTTTGGGTGGTGGGGGTGAGGAGGTAGGATGTCTTGCTTTTTACTTTATACCTTTCTTCAATGGTTTGGAGTTATACAGTTAGCATCCACTGTTTTCCACATAAAGTATACTGAATAGCCGAAACCGGTTTGGCTCAGTGGATAGAGCATCCGCCTGGGGACTGAAGGGTCCCAGGTTTGATTCCGGTCAAGGGCATGTACCTTGGTTGCGGGCACATCCCCAGTAGGGGGAGTGCAGGAGCAGCTGATCGATGTCTCTCTCTCATCGATGTTTCTAACTCTCTATCTCTCTCCCTCTCTGTAACAAATCAATAATATATATATAAAAGTATACTGAACAACTTTTTAAAAGTTGGCATTAGTTTTATGGGAAACTCTCCGAAGGTTTTCAGCGTGCCCCCTTGGGTTAGGTGGAGGGTGGTGGCGCCCCCTGGCGGCAGGAGAGCCCCCAGGGAAGGACAGTCTCACCTGGGGGATGGCCCGGGAACAGCTGCGCCAGGTGTACAGCATGACTGCATATTCGTGTCCTTCCTCCAGCATTTCATTCTGAAAAGCAAAACACGCTCATCAGGGAGAAATAGCCCTGAGGCAAAAGGCTTCTCATCAGCCCCCCTAAAACCTCGCTGCTCAGTGAGATCTGTGCACCAGCAGCATCCCCATCCCCTGGGAGGCTCGCTAGGAATGCAGAGTCTCAGGCCGCAGCCCGGCTGACAGAATCAGAATCTGCATTCAGGAACATTCCCGGGGGACGCACCTCCCAGGTGCAACATAAGTGTGAGAAGCACTGGCCTCAGTTATTCTCATCAGACACCGAGGACTCCATAAGCAGACTGCCGTTTTCAAAGATGACCACCACCTCGTAAGGAAGGCAACAGATCCAGTATTTGTTCCAACAGCAAAAGCTGTCCCAGATATTCTAAGCAAGAAAATAAGCAAGTAGCAAAACAGTGTGCATAGCAGATAGGCTATAAAAAAGCTGAACAAAGAGTGGTAATTAGGAACGTCTATTATGGTATACTGAGAGATATTTTGGTGGAATATGACTAGCAGGCTCTCTGTGGGGCACACATTTCCTATCACATAATGTTTGCACTTTTTTTTTCCTAAAAGAGCTTATGTGACTATTTCACAAGCAGAAAAATTATTAATATCAATTATTTAAAATAATGCAGAGCAGATAGCGAAACCAACAACAGCACAAAAAAAAAAAAATCTGAAAAATGATGCACCACACCTAGTAAGTGCTACCATGGAAAGAATCCTGAACTCAGGGTCCAAATAGCTGGGCTCAAATTTCAGCTTCATCACTCTTTGGCCGTTTGGCCTTCAGGAAATGACTGAACCGAAGATTCTCCATTTAGTGATGACAACAATAACAACCTCAGAAAGTTTTATGAGAACTAAATGGATCTCTCTCTCTTTCTCCCTCTCTCTCTCTCTCTCTCTCTTTCCATAATCTGTAAAGGGAGTGAAGAGTATTAAGAGGGAGAAAAAAAGTCTGACAGTTTCTCAAAAAGTTAAACACAGGGTAACCGTATAACCCAGCAATTTCACTCCTAGGTAAATGCCCACAGGTCCACACGGACACTTGCATACTTGTTCACAGTAGTATGTATTATTCTAATAGCCCAAAGTAGACTCAACCTAAGAAGTCCAACAACTGATGAATGGAGAACTAAAATGCGGTACAGCCGGAGGATGGAATAGTATGCACCTATAAAAGGAATAAAGTGCAGATACATTATACTAGTACAACATGGATGAATTTTGAGAACATGATGCTACGTGAGAGAAGCCAGACACAAAGGCCACATGTTGTAGAATCCATTTAGATGAAATGTCCAGAATCGACAAGTCCATAGAAAGGAAAAGTAGGTTAGTGTTTGCCAGGGAATGGGAAGAGAGAGGAATTGGGAGTGACTACTAACGGGTTTGTGTTTTTTTTGTTTGTTTGTTTGTTGTGGTGATAGAAATTAGATAGCGTGATGGTTGTCCTACATGGTGAATATTTTAATGATATGAATGATAATCTTAAAAACACAGTAAAAAAGAGTATTACTAGACCACCTTTTCTGTAAATGTTTGTATTGAGACAAAAATGAACCCATACTGATTTATTTTTATTCCACATATCCTATCTATTTCATAATACCTTTCTAGTACAAGGTCAGATTTAATTTAGAATTCATTGCTTTTTATGGTTTTGTTTTCAACAACTCCACACTTTCAATCAGCACTTTGAAAATCAGGAACACGGTGACCTTGAGACGACAGAGAACCAAGGTGAAGCGTGTAGGTCTCCTGCAGCTGTTGTTGCTTCAGAACACACCGTCCAAAAGGGAAGTGACAACAATGTAAGGAACATGTAACCACCTGTTAGCAACCAATTGGCCCCCGGTAGGTGTGAGTATTCCAACTCACTCACCCAAAGAATGTTTGAGCCCTGAGGGGTCCCAGGCTCTGCGCTCCGTGCTGGCACTAGGGCAGTGAACAGGATGAGATGGACTCTGAGCTATGGCCAGGGCAGGTGACCACCAACCAGGTTTGTTGTATAACTAAGCCTGCAGTATAGAGGTCAGAATGGCGTGGTGGAAGTTGACCCTGGTGAGGCCATGGAAAGCTTGATTTCTGGTTCTGGCTCTGTTGGGCCCACCTTTTATCAAAAAAAATGTCATGGCTTTCTCATTGGAGGTAAAGAGTTGGTCTCGATCACTGTTTCACCCCTGGCTGCACATTAGTCACTGGGGGAACTTGGAAGATTCCTGATGCCCAGGCCACGACCTTCTAGAAATAAATCATTATCCCTGGGGAGGGATCCCAGGCATCAGCATTTTTAAATGCCCTCCAGGTGAACCCAATGGGCAGTCCGGTTGGCAGCTGCAGGACTAAGGATCTCTAAGGTCCTTTACTTTTATGATATTCTGAAAGTCCACGACCTAAGCCCAATGTGAGTTCAGCTCAAGTTTCAGGACTGGTAGTGACAGACTATCCCTCTCAGCACTTACTCAGTCCCTATCTCACCTCCAGCAAAGAGCCTTGACCGTTCCAGGTAGCTGGTCAGTTACATGATTTATATACTTTCTCCCACTCCTCTTCCTTCTGGCTCTCCCACCATTTGAGAGATTTACCAAACAGAAAGCAGGAGAAATACAAGAAGGTGAGCATCTAATGAAGACATTGTACTGCTGATAAGGTACTCTAGAGAGAGCGTTAGCAAGTTACAAGGTAGAAATTGTTGAATGAAGTGAGGTTTGGGCATTACTCAGGAATGTCAATGGTACATCCTATTCTTGACCCATCTAAGATCATATCAACACTCTCCCTGTCAGCAGAATAAAAGCCCCACAAAGATGCCTGAATCCTGATCCCCGGAACTGTGAATACAATCCTCTACACAGCAAAAGGGCCTCTGCAGATGTAATTAAGTTAGAAACCTTGAAATGGGGAGGGAGGCTGTCCTGGATTACCTGATGGACCCACGGTAAGGATAAGGTTCCCAATAAGTGGAAGAGGGAGGCAGGCGAGTCAGAGACGGGATGGAGTGTGGAAGCAGAGATGGGAGTGATCGAACTGCTGGCTGGCAGAGGGTGAGCCGGGGAAGGTGGGTGGCCTGTAAAAGCTGGGAGAAGCCAGGAAATGGAGTCACCTCCACACCTTGACTTTAATTAACCCTGTAAGATCCTGGCTGGACTTCTGACAGAAAGAACTGTAAGCCAATAAACTGGTGTTGTTTTAGGTCACTAAGTTTGTGACAATCTGCTACAGCAGAAATAGAAAACACAATCCCCCTCCAAACCAGCCCCTCCTTCTGACTTGCCTATTGGTGCCCCTGACCTGGTATTTATACAGCCAACTGTTAAGCTAGGTGGAATTAACCTCCAGTGTCTTTCATATCCACTTCCTTAGCCAGCCCCCATGCCATCACCCTCACTCAGCCTTTAATACCTCCAACGTAGATAACCTTATCTCAACCAGTGTATCTGCCTCACAACTCATTCTACACACAACTAACAAATAGAACTAATTCCCCAAGCAGAGGTCTGTTCACATTTCTCTCATGCATAAACATTTTCTATTGCTTTTGATTTTTAGTAAATGAACTAGAGGCCTGGTGCACAAAATTCATGCATGGGGGCGAGTCCCCCCTCAGCTCAGCCTACACCCTCTCCAATCTAGGACCCCTCAGGGGATGTATGACTGCTGGTTTAGGACATCCCTCTCACAATTCAGGACCACTGACTCCTAACTGTTCACCTGCCTGCCTGCCTGATTCCCCCTAACTGCCCCCCCCAGCTCCTGTTAGCCTGGTCACCCCAATTCTCCCCTGTGCTGGGCTAGTCACCCCAACTCCCTCCCCTACCAGCCTGGTCACCCCTAACTGCTCCCCCCTCTGCTGGCCTGGTCGCCCCTTACTACTCCCCCTCCCCACATTGGCCTGGTTGTCTCTAACTGCCCCCCTGCCAGCCTGGTCACCCCAAACTGCCCCTCCCACCAGCCTGGTTGCCCCTCACTGTCCCCCTCCGTCAGCCTGGTTACCCCTCACTGTCACCCCTTGCCTGTCTGATTGCCCCTAATTTCCCCCTCCTGCTGGCCTGGTTACCCCTAAGTGTTCCCCCCACACTGGCCTGGTCACCCCTAACTGCCTCCCTTCCACTGGCCTGGTCGCCCCTAATTGCCCCCTGCTGGCCTGGTCGCTCTTTACTGCCCCCCTGCCCAGCTGGCCTGGTTGCCCTAAGTGCCCCCCCC
>JAAGEH010000434.1:11286258-11306142 GCA_011751065.1 Lasiurus cinereus
CCCCCCCCACCAGCCTGGTTGCCCCTCACTGCCCCCTTCTGCCAGTCTGGTTACCCCTCACTGCCACCCTCTACTGGCCTGGTCACCCCTCACTGCCACCCCCTGCTGGCCTGGTAACCCCTAACTACCCCCCTGCCAGCCTGGTTGCCCCAAGCAGCCTGCTGCTCGGTCGTTTGGTCGCCCTTTACTAACCCTCCTGCCGGCCTGGTTGCCCACACAGCCTGTTCAGTCATCTGTTCAGTTGCGATGGTCTCTTAAGCTTTTTTATATATAGATTAAAGCCCTCTATGATGGGTGAATTGTGTTCCTCCAAAGTTCGTGTGTTGACGTCCTAACCTCCAAAACCCTAGAACAGGACTGTATTTGGTGACAGGGCCTTTAAAGAGATGATTAAGTTAAAATGAGGCCTTCCAATCCAATCTGACTGGTGTTCTTTTAATGAGAGGAAATTTGGACACACAGAGACGCCATATGTGTGTGTACCCACAGAAGAAAGGCCATGTGAGGACACAGTGAGACGGTGGCGGTATGCAAGCCAAGGAGAGAGGCCTCAGGAGAAACCAACCCTGCTGATATCTTGATATTGGACTTTTAGCCTCTGGAAGTGTGGGGCATCCAGTCTGTAGAACGTCACAGACCCTTACCTGGTTTCCCATAAATACCAGAGAATTTCTTTATATGTATCTTACAGTCCAAACCTAGGCAGCCTGAAAATTTTTGCTTCTGGCCTGACCAGTGTGGCTCAGTGGTTGACCTATGAACCAGAAGATCAAGGCTCAATTCCCCATCAGGGCACATGCCCAGGCTGTGGGCTTTATCTCCAGTGTGGATGA
This sequence comes from Lasiurus cinereus, assembly GCA_011751065.1. NCBI lineage: Eukaryota > Metazoa > Chordata > Mammalia > Chiroptera > Vespertilionidae > Lasiurus > Lasiurus cinereus. The sequence continues at coordinate 11,287,092 of JAAGEH010000434.1, forward strand.
TGTTTCTATCTCTCTCTCTCCCTCTCCCTTCCTCTCTGAAATAAATTAAAAAATGTTTTTAAAAAAGAAAAGAAAGTCCTGGATTCCAGATACAGCCCCATGATTTACTAGTGGGATCATGAGCAACTTGCTACTAACTTCTTAGGCCTCTGTTTTCTTATCCCTAAAATGGGTATATTGACCTCTTTGCAAGTCACAGGGCTGTTATAAGGTTCCACGACATCGTGAATGAACATACCTTAGACATTTTAAAGTACCATATATATGGTTATAATGCAATTTGTGTATTTACATATTTCATACATATGTATATATAATATAAGGCCCTACTCAAAGCCACTTCATCAAGTTCTCCCTTCGCAGGGCCCCTTCAAAAACAAGGAACTTTGTACTTTTACCATGTCATTTACTTTTAATTTTGTGCATTTTTATTGATCTGCAAAGAGAAGTCTAAAGCAGACAGACCTTATCAGAGGTAGGACCCTGTGTACTAGTAACGTACCTAACTTTTCTGGGCGTCGGTTTTCGCATCCATGACATGGGATTGTAACAGAACGTACCTCACAGTGCAGTGATTGAGGGCTGAGACAATGCATTTAAAATATCTACACAGAAAGTGTTTGATAAATGGTAAGCATGTCTATTTCCACTTGACTCACTGAGAATCCTCCTTTGTCCTTGTATCCCCCTCCCTAGCATGTAGCACAGTCTCTGCAGGCCCAGGTACACACTATTATTAAATAAATGGGTGGGGTATGGTAAGACCAGGTTTTAGAGTACATATAGCTGATACAGAGAGAAAGGTCCAGAGAGCTGCAGGCATGGCCTGTGAACGAGGAATGTGAATTCCTCAAATTTCAGTGCTGCTTGAGAATAAAATCCATGAAAGCCGCAGAGGGAAGGAGCGATCCTTCACAGATGGGTCAGACAGCTGGCCCTGCGTGTGAACAATTTAGGCCACCAGCTTCCTCAGGTCAACAACATGTGATTCCAAAGCCGCCGTCCCTTTATGAGAAACCTTTTGTTTTGCTCAAGATCATAAAGTATCTCTAAAGTATAAAGCAAGGCAGGGTCTAACCACACGCTAACCCAAAGGCTATAGGCGCTCAGGGAAGAGTAAGGATGATGTTGGGCCCTAAAGGTGAGCAGGATTTGCAAATCTGGAAGACACGGGGCCCAGGATGGCCATGGCATTGAGAGGGGCTGGGGCAGGCATGAGAGCCGATGGAGATGGGTCTGCCTGAGGCTGGGGTTCCTGGAATAGCTAGCTCCCCACGGCCCCTCCCGCCCTGGCAGGGTCCCAGAGACTCACCATGCTGGAGTGGACCGTAGCCTGTTCGATGTACCTTGCAATGCCTGTGACAAATGCATTCCTGTCCTCGAAGTTTGTGTCAAAGTTAGCCTGTGGGAATTGGAGGACAGGAACATTTGGTTATTGAAAAACAGGTCCAAGGTGGCTGGGTGCCCAGGGAACACACGGCTGCCAACAAATGCCACCAGTTCTCTGTAGAAAGCTATGTCCATATCACCCTCTCATCCCGTCTCTCATCCCGTCCCTCCTCCCCCCAGTCCCCCACCAAACCCACTTGGCCACACTGGACTGGAGCTGCCTACAGACAGGACCCACATCCGCTTCCCATCCGGGGCACCCCGCTAGGCCCTGAGAATAAATGCTTATTGACACTCTACACACCTAGCAGCTGTTGAAAGTTAGGAGGCACACTGCTTTCATCCAGCAGCTGCAAAAACACTCACCTGAGGGTGCAGATACATATGTAAAGGGTAATAACTGCAGCATTTTTTTTTGTGCTAGAGCAGTGGTTCTCAACCTTCCTAAGGCCCCGACCCTTGTATACAGTTCCTCATGTGGTGGTGACCCCCAACCATGAAATTTTGCTACTGTTATGCATTGTGATGTAAATATCTGCATTTTCCGGTGGTCTTAGGCGACCCCTGTGAAAGGGTCGTTCGACCCCCAAAGGGGTCTCGACCCACAGGTTGAGAACCGCTGTGCTAGAGAAAACTGGAAATCATTCAAATGTCCATTAACCATGAATGGCTAAATAGATCATAGTATATCCATACTATGGACTTACATGTACTAGATGGTGGTTAAAAATAATGTGGCAGCACTGTAGTATTGTCAGGGGAAAATATCCATAATAAATTTTAAGCTAAAAAAGACAAATGATACAGCAATATATATAATGATTCCCTTGTTATATTAAAAAATATATGCATATATATGGTAAAAATGTGTGTGTATATATATATATTAAAATTTTTACTTGTTATATTTTTTTGTATTGCTTATAATAAAAAAGATATTGTCCAGCCAGCGTGACTCAGTGGTTGCATGTGATATAGGAACCAGGAGGACATGGTTTGATTCCTGGTCAGGGCAGAAGCCCAAGTTGTAGGTTTGATCCCCAGCAGGGGTGTGCAGGAGGCAGCTGAGCAATGATTCTCTCTTATCATTGATGTTTCTATTTTTCTCTCCCAATCCCTTCCTCTCTGAAAAATCAATAAAATTCTTTTGAAAGATATTCATGTAATTAAAATTTCAATCTGGGTTAGAAAATGTGAATGAACAAAGTTTACGAGTTGAAACTTCAGGCATGTGCTTGGTAAATCTAATCACTGAATGAAATTAAAAATATATTACGCATTATATTTAGTCTCATGTAGCAGCCCGAGAACTTTCCAAAGGTCAAACACCGCAAAGAATTTCCAATTAACTTATTTTTTTTCTGAGCATGGCATACTCGCCCTGCCCACCCAGACCGGGGGCTATCTGCAAGGCGGAATGCAGCTCAGGATGCCCTCCCCCCACACCCCGGTGTATCACGGTTTTGTCACCTGATCATGGTTCAGCACCAGCTCACCCGTCTTGGGCGAAAGCAAACAACTGTGACGGGCTTCCCCGAGCCACGAGCTGCTGTGAGGAGTTGAAGAGCTCTCCTCACATCCATGAAGGAAAAGTAATTACCCGGGCAGGCTCTCGGGGTTTCTAAATTGCGATATTTAATTCATGAGGTCAGAGCTGCCAACGCCTGGCTTGGTGCTGCGGCAGGCACAGCCGGGAAGGTATGTGGGGTCAGAGCGGATCAACAAGCCTTCCCTGGGGAGGAGGAACCGCTCCGGTGTACATTCACCAGCTAATCTTTTCCTCACATTCAGCTCCACCAGGGCTCCAGGGACTCCATCAGCGCACGACCTTTCACCTTCTAGCTGCAGAGACCGCCCCCTCTCCGCTCTGCCTGCAGGGCAAACTCTCTTAGGGGACCCCCAGGGAGCCTGAGCCCCTGGAGCCCTCGGAGAACTGACCTGGTACATGATGGAGGAAGGCGGAGGCTCGATGCATGGCTGCTGGTCCGGGAGGGGCAGCTCCTCCAGCAGGTCCACGTTGGACAGGGCATCTTCCAGGGTGACGTGGGTGGTCATGGCTGCGGTTTCCGTGCTCCGCCCTGAGAGGAAGGGAGGCAAGCACCAGGAGGCATTGCAGCGACCCCCAAACACTTCTCTCAACCTCACCCTGTTCAGACTCCCTCCAGAGAATGAAGGAAGTTAACAGGCACGAAGGCCACACTTTCTGTTTCTCCACAAGGTGCCCTTAACCTGCAGCTGATATTGGAGGATCTCTTCAGGGGTTACAAGCACTTCTACATCTATGATCTCGGCTGAACGGCATCACATTCCTCTGTGACCAGAGGGTATCATATCCACAGAGCCGATGCGGAAGCAAGGCTCCGAGAAGTGATGTGACACCCACACAACCGCCAAGTTCAAGGGCAAAGGACTTCAAATAACGCCTGATGCTAGGACACAAGCCCGGGGCAGCCCCCACCTTTTGTTCTTCGTGAGAAAGTGTATTAGTTCCACCCAGACCAAGGGCTAATTTGCAAGGCGGAATCAATATTTCACTTCGGTCTGAAAAGGAAATGTGGATTCTCTTTGCTGAACTGGGTAACTATGCCGACTGGTGCTTAAATGATTGCACGGCACCAAAGCCCGTGATTGCAATAGCCACGAGTATCCACTTGAAACCAGAGGCTAGGTCTTACAAGCTAATTTAACTGGGACTAAAGAATTCAGACTCCAGCAATATTAACCTTATTTGCAAAAGTGAAGAGTCGTCCATTAGCCTGGATACGTTTTGTGAGCCCCACCAAACCAACAGCCCTGAATGAACGTTTTTGGGTCTGGGATGCTGGCGGAGTGCAGTGGCTTCAATGAGGATTTTCAGGCAGTCGGCATAGTTACCCAATTCAGCAAAGATGATCCACATTTCTTTTTCAGACAGAAGTGAAATATTGATAAAAACTGATCATGACTAAGACCATCATGTTCTCCCAAACGTGATCTCCTAGCAGCCACATTCACTGGTCACAGTGCAATAAAATCAGAACTCAATAATGCACATTACAGCCAAAAGCATCCCACACCTATGGAAATGCATAAAAACACACTTCAAGGTAACTTATAACTAAAGAGGAATTCAAATAGAAGTTACAGAATAGTTAGAACGGAAAGAGAGCATAAATAAATGCCTTAAATGCATTTAGTAGAAAATAGAAAAGTGGAACTAAATGAAGTGAATTTTCCTCAACCCAAAGCAACGAGAACGTAAGGATGGAGATAACACAAAAGCAGACATACTAGTAAATGAAGCAAAGAACAAAGCAAACCAAAACACAAACAGCAGACTATGTGAGCAAAAACCTAAAAACTGTTTTACAAGAAGATTAACAGCCCTAACTGGTTTGGCTCAGTGGATAAGAGCATCGGACTGCAGACTGAAGGGTCCCACGTTCGATTCCAGTCAAGGGCATATACCTTGGTTGCGAGCACATCCCCAGTAGGAGGTGTGCAAGAGGCAGCTGATCGATGTTTCTCTCTCATCGATGTTCCTAACTCTCTATCCCTCTCCCTTTCGCTCTGTAAAAAATCAATAAAGTATATTTTTTTAAAAAAGAGATTAATAATAAGCTAACCCTTTAGCACACTGGAATAAGGAAGCAAAGAGAAGGCCCACTTTGCTGTCACAGAAGCCCTCTCACCCATCCCTTCCCTCCCCAATCACAGGGAGGGGTGAGATGTGCTTAAGGGCAGGAGTTCTAGGAAATGGGGGGACAGGGGACCAAGAACCTGAGAACTGGGTCCAGGGGCTGAAACAGCTGGGGTGGTCCCAAGGGCTTGCTGCCCCTAAACTACTGTCACCATTACGCCTGTGGCTGGGAGGGCAGATGGGACTGAACAGCTAGCTATGATTCACACTTCACCAGAGTCTCACCAACCTCCACCCCCACACACCACCCTCACTCCTGTCATGCACTCTGGCAAGGGCCAAGGCCACATTTAATAAGGACACAGAGAGCAAAGAAGTGGTTTTCCCCTCTGCCTTCTACAGGCACGTGGCCTCATCTCGTGGTTTCAGGCCCTTCCCACACCTATGCTTCTCCTCTTCTCTCCTGAACTCTAAGTGTGACATTCAGTTCCACAGCAAAACCATTTGCCAATCCACAAAAAAAGATGGCCTTCTTTCTTGCATTAATAGTAAGTCCATGTTTCAAGAAGGGCTAATGATTTTATGGGGCAAACAAAGCCCTGATGACACTATTCATTAATTCAAGCAATAATAACCTTAATAAAACTAAACACTTTTTTAGCCCATACTCTGTGTCAGACACTCTGCCAAATACCTTGCATCCACCCGACAAAGGTAGGGATTATGATTATTCCTATTTTACAGGTGAGCAAACAGAAACTCAGAATTTAAGTAATTGCACAAGGTCAAGTGCTGGCAAGTGGTGGAGCAGTAGTTGGAACCCAGGTTTGTCCTACAAAGAAAGGCCTAGAAGCAGCTAACTATCTAGTACTAATAGGGTTGTGTCAAAGGCACCCAGCAGCCAAGCTGAGGCAGCTTCCACTGGCCAAAGACAGGGCAATATGAATGAGCACCAACTAACATAACTCAGTGGACTTGAAACAACATCAAATATGTTTTAATCCACGAGATCATAAGGACACTTAATAAAAACTTGGATTTTATTACTTTATTCCTGTTGGAGGGTGCATGTGAACCAATTTTTATGTTGAAAATCAACAAATGAAAGAAGCAAACACATAACCAGTTTTTCCTCTACAAACTATACCACTTGAAAACCAAACTGCAGAAGACAGATGTTTTTCTCTATAATGTTCTTTCTCTTTTTATTTCCAGAAACAGTGACATAATTAAAATATTCCTGTTTTTCCAGCCCCTCACAAACAAATGGATATAGGCTCTGACCATCAACTGTCATGAAAGAATCTGACCTTACGCTCCTTCTGATGGAAAAACACACCCTCACTTTATGAAGAATGCTGGAGCCAAAAGAAAAACTTGAATTTCATCAAGCCTTTGATACCAACTGACAGGAAACACAGAAGACAGAAGAACACATTAAAATATACCACAGTGATGTAATCAGTAAAATATAATCTATGGGAAACTCTGCCAGACAAATGACTCAGTGACTTCGACAAATATTGCAAGAAAAAAAAAAAGAGATGAAGGGGAAAGCTATAGACGATAAGGCCATATCTGGATCCTATTACAAAAAAAGCATCATAAAAATAAAATTATCACATCCGTAAGAAAACTGGAAAATTTAACACTGACTCAGATATTTGATAATATCAAGGAAATAGTGCTACTTTTTAGATGTGATAATAATATTGAGATTATGTTTTAAAAGCATTATCTTCTAGAAATACCTACTAAAATATAAATAAAAGGGTACAGGTATTTGCTTCCAAATGATAGTACATGAGGCAGAGTGGATACCGGATGGAACAAAATCGGCCATTCGGTAATAGTTGTCAATGCTGTGTGATGCTGATGTAGGAATTTATTCTATTTTTGTCCAATTTTATAAATGTTGGAATTTCCCATAAGGTCCCCTAGCTCAGTGTATGCACTCCCATTTTGAATCTGTCTGCCCTGACCGTTCCCCTCTCCTTTCTCCTATACTCTGGGTTTCTTCTGGGCTTTGCAGACATCAAAATACCTGTTGACCAGAATAATCCTTAAGGTTTCCCGCTTCACGATAATAACCCTGCACTTCCCTTGAAGAGAATCAGAAGTGAACAGCCTACAGAGCCAGTAAGTTAGGAGTCTTTATTTCGTTAATGCAACCTCTCTTTTCTCCTGGTAAACACATGGATTTCTCTGTGTGTTTGTAGACCGCTGGCTGCCTAAGGGAGAAGAAAATCAGATGTTTTTAACTCAAGTGCTGAAAGTCACTGCCAACTCCACACCAATCAGAAAGAAAAAACACACAAATGGAAATGTTAACAGAGCTATAAGTGGAAATGAAGTTATTTTCTGACCCGCGTGCCCTGCCTGTTATGCAACCTTCCAAATGAGAGGCATTCTTTACATTCAGCCTATACACACCCGGCCGTTTTGTCATTTTGGAAGAGAAATTAATAAAAAGTTTAAAAATGAACAGTGTCCTGGGAGCATCACTTGCCAGACGCAGCTTGCCACCTCTCACGGTGGAGTATCCAACGGCACAGTTAAGTTCAGTGTCTTCACCACAAACTCAAATGCAGGGACCTGGAGTCACCAGACAAATTACAACCCTGGGCTTGCAGTCAATGCTTCTGCGAAGGGCTTCAGGCCCCACCACCACCCCTGGCTGAGATGACTGATAGAGCCCGAGCAAGAGGAGGTGCGCCCCACAAATGCAGGGTAGCTGCTAGGAGAACCTGGCTTTGGGAATGGAGGCCTGACCACCCACACCCCAAACCCTGCCACTCTGTGAGCAAAAGATGCACTGTCATTTTCTGTTTGACATTCTGCAAGGAGATGAAACCAGGTATTTTTACTGAAGTGAAATATTAAGCTAAGTAGAGCAGTTAAGCTGGAGCTAGGGGTTCAAATCTGTCTCCTGCCACATACTAGCTCTATAACATAAGCATCTTCTTTAACCTGAGCCTCAGTTTCCTTATCTGCAAAAGGGCGCTCATGAATAACAGCCGCTGCCCTCAGTGATTTAGCCTGAGAATTATATAACTTAGGTGGCACGTGGAATGCTTAGTCCAGTAGCAGAGTAAGCACTGGGGAAATGTTAGCTGGTCAGGTGGCCTCTTTTTAATAGAGTGAGTGGATGAATTAAATTAAACACTGCAGCAATTCTTCCACAAAAATGAAGGCATTATCATTATCACACCTCTATATTTTTATCTCACTTCTGCAGATCTTTCCGTTTGACTTCCTCAATCACAACTACCCTGCAGGTTTAAGAAAGTGCAGGTGCTATTTTCGCTCTTTCGCTGTTGTCACTGAGAAGTGAAAAATCCCACTCAAGGTCACATGGGCAGCCGGTGGCTGAGCTGGGGCAGAAAGCAGATATCTGGACTCTCAGTTCTCTGCCCTTTCTTTTAGACCACACCTACCTTTGAACCGTTCTAAAAGGTAGCAAGCACTTGCTTCATCCCCCTCCAGATGGGCTGTGAGAACAAGACTCTCACAAGCTAGAAAGATGAGGTAACTTTGCCCTTTGGGTTTCCTGAACATCAGTAGTTCCCCCATCTGTAAATCTCTCCAGCTAGAAAGCAACTAAAATAAATAAAAACAAATTTAAAAATAGATGTACACTGCCCGGCCGGTGTGGCTCATGGTTGAGCACTGACCTATGAACCAGGAGGTCAAGGTTTGAGGTTTGGTTCCTGGTTAGGACACTTGCCCAGGTTGCAGGCTCGATCCCCAGTGGCAGAGGGGGGTGACAGAGGGGGGAAGGAAGGGCGGTGTACAGAAGGCAGTTGACCAATGATTCTCTCATCATTGATGTTTCTGTCTCTCTCTCCTCTCCCTTCCTCTCTGTTATCAATAAAAATATATTTTAAAAATATATGAATATTTATATACACAATAAAATATTAAATGAGTAAATAAGTATAAAAATTTTAAAAGGAAGCCTCAGATGGTCCCTCTTTTTAAAAAAAAAAAAGTTTTAAAAGTAGCATTTTACTGAGCAAGAAAAAAAAATCCCAAGAAGAAATCTGGCATCTAGCTAGCATGTCCATCGCTGGTGTAAGCTGGGTGTGTCTGGAGTTTGTGTGGGGACTCAGGTTTGCTGTGACAGGTTATGGCTCTACAGGTCATAGCGTTCCTTTTACCTATCAGAGCTTCTTCATGGGTGTGGGGAGCTGAGCCGGGGCATAGTCACTTGAGTGTATCTTATAAGACTTCCAAAGAGTGCACAATAGTGGACCGCTGAGCTAACCCTGAGCACACAGGCAGTGAATTTTAGAGGAACACTCACTCCTCTTGTCCAGTGGTCAGATCTGTGGCTCCAACCCCCACAGGGGCCACTTGGAGCCAGCTGCAGAGAGTCACCTGTCTCAATCTGTAAACACAGCCACGGGTTAGGAGCTGGCCGGATGCTAAGAGCAGCCAAGCCTCGAGGTGGCCTGTAGAGAGGAGACAGACCTATACAAGGTGAGAGGAACCATACAGACGGAGCTCAGCCATGGAGTGAGGGAGAGACAACCCTCCGCACTTCAACAGCCTGCAGAAGTATCACCAAGATCACGACTTACAACAGAACTCAACACACTTCCTAAGTTACCAGATGATTCCAGAGCTGGGAGGGGCTAAAAACGGCTACCTCCCAAGGAAGCCTTTCGGACCCCCTCCCCCACCTGAATCCACGTTCTCCCTCATTCCTCATTGAACGCAGCACGCTTCTTCTTCCACGGCTTCTATAACACTTTATTATATGACTTAGCGTGTTTTCACTCCTGGCCTCGACGATAAACTCCTTCAGGGCAGGCGCTGCATCTAATTCACACGCAGCTCCCAGCACAGGGCTGGCCACACACTCATAACTCAGCTGACCTCTGTGTTCCGTGAGTGGATGAACCCAAGACATCAAGAGAGGCATTGATTGCTATGTCCAAGACATCAGTCAAAGTTGGGGAGAAGGAGGAATATAAGTAGCAAAGAAGATGTTTTCACTTTAGGAAGAGCTGCATCAAAACGGTTCAAATTTTGCCATTCAAGCACTGAAAGTGAAAAGCTTCCATAATTGGTAAAGTCACCTATGAAATAAAATCTCTTCCCTCTCTCATTGTATGTCCTGATTTCACTCATCCTTCAAGGCCCCTCTCCTCCCCGACATGATTGCTCCTTCCTTGGAACTAACTCCCTGGGCTTCTTAGCAGGGTCGGCAAGGATGCGAGATTGGAAGGAACCCCTGTACGCTGCTGGTGGGAATGTGAAATAACACAACCACTCTGGAAAAAACAGTTCAGCTGTTCCTCAATATTTAAATCGTAGAGTTCTGTGATATGCCAGCAATTCCACTCCTAGGTGTAGTCCCAAGAGAAATGAAAATATACATCCACACTAAAATTTGTACATAAATGTTCATAGGAGCATTATTTGTAATAGCCAAAATGTGGAAACAACTCAAATGTCCATCAACTGATGAGTAAATAAAATGTGATATAGCCATACAATGGAATACTATTTGGCCATGAAAAAAAATGAAATGTGAAAATATGCTACAACATAGATGAACTTTGAAGATATTAGGCTAAGTGAAAGTAGCATAATATGCTTTTTTTTAAAAGGAATCCAGAATAAGCAAATCTACAGAGACATAAAGTATATTAGCAGGTGCCTAGGCTGAGGGTAGGGACTAGGAGAAATAGGTGATACTGCTGTAGGGCACAGGGTTTCTTTCTGGGGTAATAAAAATGTTCTAAAAGCGATCATAATGATGATTGCAAAATTCTGTGAATATGCTAAAAATTACTGACCTGTATGTTTTAAATAGGTAAATTGTACAGTATGTGAACTATCCTTCTAATAAAAGAGTAATATGCAAATTGACCATCGCTCCAAAACACAAGATGACCACCCCCATGTGGTCAAAGATGGCTGCCCCCATGTGGACACAAGATGGCTGCCACAAGAGGGCCTGCAGGGGAGGGTAGTTGTGGGCGACCAGGCCAGCAGGGAAAGGCAGTTGGCAGGGACCAGGCCTGCCGGGTAGGGCAGTTAAAGGTGACCAGGCCTGCGGAGGAGGACAGTTAGGGGTGACCAAGTCAGCAGGGAGGGCAGTTAGGGGTGACCAGGCCTGCAGAGGAGGACAGTTAGGGGTGACCAAGTCAGCAGGGAGGGCAGTTAGGGGTGACCAGGCTGCAGGGAAGGGCAGTTAGGGGCAATCAGGCCGGCAGGGGAGCAATTAGGCATCATTCCAGCTGGCAGGGGAGTGTTTAGGGGGTGATCAGGCAGGTAGGCAGGTGAGCAGTTGGGAGCAGCAGTCCTGAATTGTGAGAGGGATGTCTGACTGCCTGGTGGGATCAGGCCTAAATGGACAGTCGAACATACCTCTAGCAGTCCCAGATTGGAGAGGGAGCAGGCTGGGCTGAGGGACCTCCTCCCAATCCCCCTCCCCCATGCATGAATTTCACGCACTGGGCCTCTAGTATTTCAATAAAGTCATAACCCCCCCCAAATGTTAGTATTTATATGACTACTTTGGGGAGATTTGGGGTACAGAGCAGGAGTGATACAAAAGGAGATGAAGCTGGAGCAGGAGCTTGGGGAGTTTGAGGAGTCTGAATCTGTCCTACAAGCAGAGACAGCATTGAGTAAAAATCAAAAGGTGACAATAGGAGAAAAAAAGAGGCAGCAGACACCCCTACTAACCCCAAGGGGCAGCCCCCACGGCTGCAGGGTGAGCTGGACCACCACAGGCAGGGCTCAAACTAGCCGCCTGTTTATGTGCACTGCCACCTGTCAGGTGCTGGTGCGGCCCCGCTCAGGAAGAGCGATTTCTCAGACAGGAAACCCATCTGACGTGGGCTGATGGGCTTGGTGAGGAGATGGTGGGTCTCCGCTCTCCTCCTCCTCCCTGAGCTCTCTCTGAGGCTTCGGGGTGAGGAGCACTATGTACGTGGTCACTTGGACCATTAGGGGCCGTGCTGGGGCTAACACGGACTTCCTGGGAAGATGTGGGGACTTGATACAATAACAGATATGACAGACTGTAAAAGAAAAGAGCGGGGTGTGAGAAATGGGCAGGGGGGATGCATTCTAATTTCTGAGATAAAACAAAAAGCCACGAGTCAAAGGACATTACTTGGCTCTCTGGTGATCATCATGTACACATCTTAATAATGTCGACACTTGCCCGGTTTAGCACTGACCTATGAACCAGGAGGTCACAGTTCCATTCCTGGTCAGGGCACATGGCCGGGTTGTGGACTCGATCCCCAGTAGGAGGCAGTTGATCAATGATTCTCTATCACTGATGTTTCTATCGATCTCTCCTTCTCTCTTCCTCTCTGACATCAACACAAATACATTTAAGAAGAAGAAGAATGCGGACGCTTCACACAGGATTTCTGTTAAAACAGAGCTCTTTCCGTATTGCGAGATGGAGGCAGGGGAGGGCGGGGGATGGTGTAAGAAAACAAAATCTTCATCCATCGCAGCAGCAGGAAGTCAGGAGACGGTGCACAGAAGAGATAAATCAAGGAACAGCAGTGCAAGTGTATCATTTAGGGATCTGGAGGCAACTACTGATCTGGAGGCAACTACTGGCAACAAACGGTGCGTTAAAAGCCACAGCCCCTGGGAGGAGGTGGGCACTGGACGGTTGTTTTTCATTATGCGTCTTTCACTACCATTTGATGTTTTTTAAAGCATGTGCATGCCTCGCTTTGATCCACATTTTAAATTTGACTTTAAAAGACATCAACCCAAGGCCTCCTCTCCAGCAGTTCAGACATCTGGCCCGCTCCCCAGCCCTGTCTCCAGGCAGACTTTGCCAAGTAACGGCCTCCCTTCGGATCTTCTGGGACCCGAGGCCCTGCCACCTGCAGCGTCTCTCCACCCAGGGGACCAGAGGTCAGAGCAGAGAAGGCTGTCAGCCTGGACGTGGGCCTCTGGAGAAGGCCTGCCTCCTCTTGGTTAAGAGCGAAGGATGAGATTCTGGCGGGGCTAAAGGGCTCACCACGGCATGTGCCGATGTACAGCTACTTCCTGTTGTCAGGGTGGAGGTGGACTTTCTGTTGATCACCCAACCAGCCACATAACAGCCTCCTGGGGTGGGGGAGGAGGGAGGTCATGCCACCGGAGGCAGCCTGCTGATTTGCTCCCTCGGGGGGCCTGAGACAAACCACCGCACCAGGGACTTTTATCCAGGGAGAGGCGCTGCCCTCAGAGGCACCTGCTAAAACTCAAAAGAGGGAAGCCACTGCGCCTGCGGGGAAACAAAGAACGAGACTTCGGGTTTGGCCACCAGATTGGGGCACCCAGACCTCAGCTCCATCGAGGTGAAGCTGCAGCTTGAAGGTAGCTGGGCCTGAAGACGGATTAGGTCCCGAATTGCATTTTCCCTCGCTGTAAAGGGGCAATTTCCCTGCCTGTAAAATACGGCGTGACCTGGCGTTGGTTCTCTGTCGAAAGCTCGGTTGTGAAGGTTGTTGTGGGACCTCGTCCTAATAACGGTTGAAGGAGTGAGGTTTGCAAACAAGGTGCTTTCCGTGCTGTGTGAGGGAGGGCTCAGCGTCCTCCCGTGAGATCATGGCTTGTGTGCTCATCGCTTTCCTCAAGTGGGAGAACATTGGGGCAGAGTTAGGGGGAGAGAACAGCGGTGAGTATGATGTCAATATTGCTCCAACCAGTTAGGAATCATTGGACTTGGGCTTCTCTTTCCAACTCAAAAGCAACCGACTCTGGTTATAGAGGGGACACTCCATCCCAAGGGCTTCTGTAAAAATCACATTCCTCGACACAACCTGGCCACTGTGGCCAGAGTGTTTAGGGAGCCATGAACCTGCCCATGGACACTCTTACTTTGTGCCTTTGCTCAAACGCTCTCCACTCCCTACTGGGCTGTTTCCTCCCCTTCTCAAATCCTATCCTGACTATTGCCAAGGCCCTATTCAAGGAAGACTGTCTCTGGGAAGGTGTGACCAGCTGAGCTCCATCACAACCTTCATTTCTCTGGATTCCTATACCATGTACAGTCTAGAATCCAACATTTCCTACTGCATTATAAACTGCTTTATACTTTACTAATGAAGTGGATCACCCAAAGTCATCTTTTTGGGGGGATATCAACTACTACAGAGCTGAGCACATACAAGCCATTACTTGTTTAATTAACACTTCATGAATAATTTGTTGAATGCATGAGTCAGTGGCCAGAATTCATGTCTTCTAGTTAAGAAAATAAGACAAAATGTAAAACATCATGGTCCTTAAGGTATCATATCTAAGTAAGTCTTACTACTGTAAGAATCTGAAGAGACCGCTTCAAAATTCTTCTGTCCTAGTTTCCACCTCCATCCGTAAAAAGCAGAACCTCATTGTTCTTTTCCACGTGAGAGAGCACACCTGGAGGTTGATGGCTGACCCTCGGTGTTGAATTCTTGTCTCTCCCGTTACATACTAGTAGACCGAAATCGGTCGTAAGGTATCACATTTTAGAAGCACAAATCAATATCGTTCTTAGATACACCTTCACTTAATACTGAGTTACTGAGTGTTTTCTATGAGGGCCAGCCCTGCAGATGCTCTTTGGTTTTGGATGGGCCTTCAGTGGAGTGAGACAATCCCCTCATTCATCCTCAATTGATTTCTTATTCCACCCACAGAGGCAGCTGCTCCGAACCTCCGGAAGTCTCTTGAACTTTCCTAAGCACTTCGCCACCTTTCGTTGCTGCATAAGATCTTATCTCCTGCCTTATCCAGAAGACAGGGACCCTACAGCCTGGACACTAATCATCCCTCCATCCCACGAAGAGACTGGTGTCTGAGAACTCCTGCTGTAAAATGATATAATGAGCAAACACAAAATCCAAAGGCCTACTGATAAAGTCCTCCCTGGGTCTTTATTGGGCATCTCTCCAGAAGGCCATGTCTGCCACTCAGCCAGAAAGATCCCCGCAAGAAATTCTGCCTGAAACCAAGCTGACTTCTCAAAAAAGTTTTAAGAATTTGCACCCAATTTGTTTTCTCCTCTGTTACCAGGGTCCAAGAAGTCTATGCCTTGAATGGTCATCCTTTGAGGAACATTGCACACAACCCTCAGCACAAAGGTCACGGCCAGGAAGCCAATATCCAAATTCTCTGCACCCTGGGAGGTGTCCCACACCCACGAACTGAAATCTGAAATGTCTTTGAACAGAGAAGGCCAACCAGGGGCCTTGACGGGGTCTGTGAATCACAAAATGCCTTTCAGTTTCCCTTTAGCACGACGGTACAGAGAGGCCACAGACATGCCCTCTCAAACGGACACACAACATAGAACTAATAAACTGTTCCTTTAGGAATGAAGGGCAGCCAGCCAAGAGAAGCACACATTCCGGAACCTCCTTCTCTTCTCTCTTCCCGTGGCCTTTTCTTCTTAGCCTGGGACTTACAGACATTATCTCATCTTGGGCTCCTGGGATGACAGGTAAGTAACAGGCTGGGCAGGCTGCTTTCCATTGTCCAAGTTCTAAAGCCAGAGAGCCAGTGGCTGATTGAAAGAACCACGGCAAGGCCTGTGTCTGAAGTCCTCTGCCCTGCTCTGTCTGCCCGAGAAGCCAAGTGTGCCTCCAACATACCTGGTGGGTTGCAAAATGCTGACTGCACACAGAGGAAGAGGTCCTTCCTGACTCGTGTGGAAATGTGAGAACTACTGGGCCTCTGCACAGCATATTCCCTCCCCCCTCTCTCTGCCTGCTCAAATTATACCCACCTCCGAGTGCTACTCAAGAGCACTTCCTGCCCCAAGCCCTTACTGACACCCGAGTCTTATCACTCTTTCCTTTGGTACCTTTTGCAGGTAAACCTGGGGCTTGGTTTCCTGGTAACCGAGACCAACTCCCTTGGGAAAAGCAAAAAAATCCAGGAAGGCTTTGGAGGTAGGGGAGTTGGTAAGGGATGTGGGTGAAGCCCTAGCTGGTGTGGTTCAGTGGATAGTGTCAGCCTGCGGACGGACGGGTTTGAATCCAGTCAAGGTTGCAGACTTGATCCCTGGCTTTGGTCAGGGCGCATGTGGGAGGCAATCAATCGGTGGGCCTCTCTCCCATAGATGTTTCTCAGTTTCTCCCTCTCCCCTCCACTCTCTCTTTAAAAAGCCAATGGAAAAATACCCTCCTGTGAGGATAACACAACAAACAAACAAAAAAGAGCCGTGGGTTAATTACACACACACACACGATCCATATTCTTCATGATTACGTAAGAGAGACGATGAACAATAAATGTATACATAGAACGGCACCATGTGCTGGACACTCTACTGAGAACCTTCCATGCATCCCTCATTTAACAAGAGCCTCCCAGGAAGTACCGGCTCCTACCCCACTGCTGCTGGCCTGCCTGCCACCTTGCCAGTCCGTGGGCAGCTGCATGCTCCGCCCCCTGGTCCCACTTCCACCACAAACTCGGGGCCCAGCCGCCAGCCCCTACACATGGCTTCGCTCCTTCGAACAACAAGACCAAAGACCTTTCTACAAAGGCTCCAAGGAGGTGACTGACGTCTAGTTTCATCAACGACAAGTGAATAATGAATACTTGCCAGGGAAGAAACAGGCTCATTGTTGCGGTGGCCACACGGAGGCTACAAAAGGCCATTTTGTGAAGCCCTTGGTGGAACCCTGGGGCCAACAGTGGCCCAAAGAAAGCCCTTTGAGAGTGTAGGCTGCTCCTCAAACGTGGAGACTGGAGCTTTGCACAGTTTTCCAGGGGCGCTGCTCCCCATGTTAATGAGCTCGTGGCCTATTCATCAACTCGTTCTGCTCTCGGGTCAATGACAGCGGTGGAGGCCCACGGAGCACCCCAAGAGGACACGATTCGTCGGAGAAGACCTCTCCTGTTCTCCGGGGGGCCCTTCCCACATCTTAAAATGCACCGGGACTTTCTTCTCCGGGCCAGCCTGATTTGATTTGAGGAAAACTCTTCAGTCCTGCTGGTTTTTATACCCCACTCTTGGCCTAATGCCTAAAGCAAGTTTTTCCTTTTCCATTTCCAGCAGGGACGGAACAAAGCAGGGTTGGGTGCCTACAGAACCGGTCAGAACTGGCCAGGAAATATAATAAAGAAGCTTAGTGAGCAGAGAGCGGTTGCCCCCAGCTGGAGGCTCAGCATGCACAGCTAGCCAGAGACACTGGTTCGGTAAGTAACCACACGTTCTTCTGGTGGCCTTGTAGCCATCCTGGCGGATGGCAGCCAGGGCCACGGAGAAACTCTCCCTCAAGTGGGTCCTGGGTGTGCTCAACAAATGCTTTCTGGGGACAGAAACCCCTGACCGGTTAGTTACACATACTACATACTCCTACTATATTTTTGCCCTCGGAGACAGCTGCTATATATTGTCATTTCAGGAAGCTGCTCCCCAAAATTGCTCCCCAGCTCCCTACTCTGACTTCCAGCCACTGCCTGACATTCCACCATCAGAGCTCTCAAGTATTTGACCGAAAGCTTTGCTTCCCATTAAAATGCCTCTTCTCCTCTGTTTCCTTTCTGCTCAGAGGACATCAAAGCACCTGTTCTGGGTGGAATGGGAAATCCTTTTGTGTTTAGCTCTTGAGGATAAACACAGTCCTGGGCTCCTTTTCTTGGAAACAGGGAGAGTGGGAATCACAGGGTCCTGGGTGGAAGTGCAGGTGGGAGGCCTCGGGGAGAGTCCCAGAGGAAGCTGGCGCTGGAGAGAACACCTTAAAGGCCTCGATCATCCTGCCCTGGGGTGTGGACCTAGGTGGTCTTCAGATTCACCGGCATCTGCCAATAGGACCTGGGCCCAAGAGCAAGGCAAGACCCCTGTGCTAAAGGGGACCCAGGCAGGAGGTGGAAAAGGGGGGTGTGGGGACCAGCACCCTCCTGATCACGCCCACAGGGCTGCCCCAATCCCCCTGCTCATTCCGTGGGAGCACAAGCGCCCAGGAGCCAGCGGGAAGACATCCTCGCCCCCTTCCTGGCCCGGCTGGACAGGGAGCGGATGGCCATCCGCCCTGGGTGGATCTGCTGTGCTGGGGGGGAGAACTCTCATTCAGAGTCAGAGTCCCTGGCCTGGCGAGGGCACCTGGGCAGCTGTGTCCTTCCCTGCCGGAGAGCCCTGCTCTTCTCACCCCCACTCCGAATCGGAGAGCGCCCCTTTCTCTGGCTTTCCACATAGGTGGGGTGTATGTACCATCCGGGGGTGGGGTGGGGGGAGGCTGTCCTGAAAAGCTGAAACCACAACAGACAGGTGGGCATCTTCCTGCTTCTTCAGAGCTCAAGGCAACCCAACCTTTCCCCCAGGAGTCAGCCCCCTCACCCCCTCCCCCCGCCTTCACCCCCTCCCCGCCCCCACCCGCGCCCCAGCTAAGCCGGGGGAGGAGTGAGAGCGAGCAGCCGCCGGTGGAGGCCTGGGAGCTTCAAAGCAGGTCAGGCGCGCCTCCTCCCTCATTAGAGCACCCCCAAAACAAACACCCAAGCACACGCCGCTACGCCCCCTCGCCCCACCCGCCGCAGGTTCACAGCGGGACGCGGAGAGCCCGAGGCCGCGGCCAGGCGGGCCCGGGCGGCTCCCCTCGCCCCGGGGGAGGCCAGGGGGGCCGCGGCCGCGGCAGAGGCAGAGCCGGGAGCCCCGCGGCACCTGGGCGCGAGGCTGCGGCCGGGGCCCGGAGCGCGGCCGCGGCAGGTGTCTCCGGGGCTCGGGATCGGCGTCGCTTCCGCACCGGCAGCCGCTCGGGTCCAGGCCGCGCACCTGCTGCCGCCGCCGCGCCCCAGCCCCTCCGAGCGCCCGCGCCGCCCCCGCAGGGAGTCCGCGCCGCGGGGCCCGGGGTGGGCCCGAGGGGGACGGGGGCCTCGCGGAACCTGGGGCCCAGCCTCCAGGGCTTCCGGGGGCCCTCAGGCCGCGCTAGCCGGGGCGCCGCGCCGAGCGCCCCCCACAGGCTGGGAGAAGGGGCGCCGTCCCCTCGCGCATCCTCACGGGCGGCCACCTCGCCGCCTCCAGCCGCAGCCCGGGCCCCGCGCCGGGCCCCGGGCCTGCGGGCGCCGCTTACCTGG
>JAAGEH010000434.1:11311142-11329570 GCA_011751065.1 Lasiurus cinereus
CCCTAACAGGCACCGAGCACCTGTTTTGTCCCAAGCACCGTGCCAGGAGCTGCAATGTGTGTGCAAACGACGGGGTCCCTGCCCTTTTGGAACTTAACCTCCCAGGAGAGACAGGCAGACATTAGCCCAGCGCTTGCCCGGTTGCAGCCCGGAGAAGTTCTGGGGAGAAAGGGACCCGGGCGAAGTGGTAGGAAAAAAAAACACCTTGGGGTTGGAAGAAGAGGGGCCTTATTTTCAGTGCCTGGCACCTGAATCCCTGAGGCTGCCCCCTCTTCAGCAGGACTGGCCTCAAGCTCACTCAGGAAGAGTTGCTTGATGGACAGAAAGGAACAGAGAGGGGGACACGCAGTAATTCCTGGCAAAGCCCAGGAAGGAGCTGAGAGAGAGGACAGGCACCTTCTCTTGGTGGCTTAATGGGTCCCTGCGGGCTCTCTGCAGACCCTGCCCACTCCTCACCTTGGAGTAAGTCCTTTCACTGCCTGTTCCTGAGATGACACCACAGCTACCAGCAGCCCTAGCTACCTCACAGGCTCAATAATTCGAAAGCATTTGAGACCATTTGAGATGTGTATAGATTTAGGGGGTAACGTCCTGTTTTAAGGGAACCCTTCGGAAATGTTTGCCTAGGGCCCTCAGATCTATAGTTAATCACTCCCGCTTCCTATCCGGGGCTATTTATAGAGGGGCCGTGTTATTCAGGGCTGGGCAGTCTTTGTCCTCACTGATCTCACAGCGGTTCCCAAGCATTCAGAAATCATGATCCTCTGTGGTTTGATGTTACATCACTCTCATTTAAATGGCTACTTTTAGAAAGGGCGGTGTGTATATACATATATACACTCATGCGTTTCTGCTCCTGATGCCATGTGAGAAAACTGTGGGAGTGTTTGTGAAGGATGGCTGTGAAAATAGAACTGAGGCTTCTCTCTTTTTAAAGAAAAAAAAAAGTTATTTTTTTCATTTTCCACTGTGATCCTGGGGGTTTTGAGAGTCAGTGATTACAAATATGTGACAATGAGAGGATGCATTTTCATTCTGAAGAAAATACTGTTGTGAATGGTGTAGGCTTCTGGAAGATGTATTTCTCCCTGTTGTTCCTTCCCTGTCTTTTCACCTTTTAGGAACAAGTTGCTTAAAAACAGAAGAGACGTCAAAACCGATTTGGCCCAGTGGATAGAGCGTGGGCCTGTGGACTGAAAGGTCCCAGGTTTGATTCCGGTCAAGGGCATGTATCTTGGTTGCAGGCACATCCCCAGTTGGGGGGGCGAGCAGGAGGCAGCTGATGGATGTCTCTCTCTTATCCATGTTTTTAACTCTCTGTCCTTCTCCTTTCCTCTCTGTAAAAAAATCAATAAAATATATTTTAAAAAAACAGAAGAGACTATCCTATCTAATAAAAGAGTGATATGCAAATTGACCATACCTCTGTTACACCCACAAGCCATGCCCACCAGCCAATCAGAGCGAGTGTGCAAATTAACCCAATCAAAATGGCTGCGGCCACAGAGAGAGCTGGAGGGAAGCTTGGGTTGCCCCTGGCGATGGAGAAAGCCAAGCTTTCTGCACATCCTGGCCGGCAGACCTCCGCTTAAGGCAACAAAGTTTCAATGGCTATGCCAGGAGAAGGCTTGGCTCCGCTGTAGTCTACAAAGTTTAAATTGTAGAAGATAAATAAACCCCAGATACCAGGGCCTCCGCTTGGGTCGCCAGGGGGCATAGCTGGCCTGCAACCCTCCACAGGCCCCTCGCCCAGGCCACCCCATGCCCCAAGGGAACACCCACCCTGATCCAGGACACCCTTCAGTGTAAACCAGCTGGCTCATACCCATGCACCAGGCCTCTATCCTATCTAATAAAAGATTAATATGCAGATTGAGCATCACTCCAACACACAAGATGACTGTCCCCATGTGGTCAAAAGATCCTGACCGCATGTGGACACAAGATGGCCACCACAAGAAGGTCAGCAGGGAAGGGCAGTTGGGAGGTACCAGGCCTGCAAGGGAGGGCAGTTAGGGGTGATCAAGCCTTCAGAGAAGGGCAGTTAGAGGTGACCAGGCCCACAGGGTAGGGCAGTTAGAGGCAAACAGGCTGGCAGGGGAGCAGTTAGGCATCAATCAGGCTGGCAGGGGAGTGGTTAGGGGGTGATCAGGCTGGCAGGAAGAAGCAGTTAGGGCCAATCAGGAAGGCAGGCAAGTGAGCAGTTGGGAGCCAGCAGTTCTGGATTGTGAGAGGGATGTCCAACTGCCCGTTTAGGCCTGATCCCACCTGGATCCCAGATTTGAGAGGGAGCAGGCTGGGCTGAAGGACAACACGCCCCACACACACACGAATTTCATGCACCAAGCCTCTAATTACATATATGTTTGGTGAGATCTGAGGCAAAACTAATGTCCTGACCCCTGAATGCTATTTGCTCAGAAGGGAAGCAGTATGGTCTTGTTGCCACCACTGTGTGGGAAGTTCAGAGCCTTGCCTTTTGGTCCTAGTTTTGCAATTGAGGGTTCTTAGGCAACTCACGCCACCTCCCTGTGCCCCTTCTATAGAGTGAGATAGGTTGGATACACTCCAAAGTCCCTCTGAGTGTGGGAAATCTTTTGAGTTAAAACAAAGGACAGGCCTAAAGCACTTCACTAGCTCCCCACACTCTCAGGATGGAGCCCAAACTCCTTACCGTGGCCTTGGGTGTCTTCATGACCTGGCATGTACTTCTCCTGTGAACAAGCTTGCTCTGCTTCAGCTGAAAGGAATCTCTTAGTTCCTCAAACTCGCTGGCCTTTGTACAAGCTGGGCTTTTTTTGCTGAGAATGATCTGACCTCCTTTCCCTCTCCTTTCTATACTTTACCCCTCTTTGCTGCCCAATTTCTACTCATCCTTCTGGTATCCACTTAGATGTCACTTCCTCCCATTTCCCTCTGTGTCTGGGGGAGGTGAAGGCCAGCTGTCTGTAGCTCCCTGGGCTTTCTCTATCAAACCCCTTGTTATGCTGCATTGCAATTATTGACATACCTGCCTGCATCCCACCAGTAGAACATAAAACCTAAGAGAAGGGAGGTGTCCATCTTGCTCCCCACTGCATCCTCAGAGACTAGTACTCATAGGAATTTAGCAAAAGTGGATTGAATGAATAATCAAAAGTGAAATCTTAGTTTACGTGCTGCCAGTGAAATGTGTAGCCATCTCTCTACTGCCTTCAGATTTCCTTCATGTCCAACACGTCAGCAACATTAGCAATGAGAGGACCGTGACTCTCAGGCGAGACTTGCTGTACCACTGACAAAACTGTGTCCCACACATGGTGTTTCTGTGTGTGGTAATATTGCCTTGTTTTTAGAAAAGCCTCATGACTGAGGACATCTAGGTCTCCGTTTAAAATCCTTTGGCAGGCCTGGCCGGTGTGGTTCAGTGGTTGAGCATTGATCCATGAACCAAGAGGTCACAATTCAATTCCCAGTCAGAGCGCATGTCTCTACGAGGGGGATTGCAGAGGCAGCCAATCAAGGATTCTCTCTCATCACTGATGTTTCTCTCTCTCCCTCTCACTTTCTCTCCCTTAAATCAATAAAAAAAAAAAAACTTTTAAAAATAAATAAATAAAATCCTTTGGCAGACTCTGCTTTAAAGAAACCAATAGTGGTGTATATGTAATGGGCATAAGAATTGGTTCTGTAAGGAGAAATAAGAAGTACTGATATTAATAATAATGGCAGCCAATACCAGTTTGGCTCAGTGGATAGATCGTCGGTCTGCGGACTGGAAGGTCACAGGTTCGATTCCGGTCAAGGGCATGTACCTTGGTTTCGGGCACATCCCCAGTAGGGAGAGTGCAAGAGGTAGCTGATCGATATTCTCATCAATGTTTCTAACTCTCTATCCTTTTCCCTTCATCTCTGTAAAAAATCAATAAAATATATTTTAAAAAAATAATAATGGCAAACATTTACCAAGTGCATGACTTCATTTAATATTTACAGTTATCCTATAAATATAATTATTAGCCCCAGTTTATAACAGAAGAAACTAAGGCAGATTAAATAACTTTTCCAGGTAGTGAAATCATAATTCATGCTCTTAACCATAATTTTCTACAGCCTTATTGTCCCTCCCCAGTGGAATCCATATATTCATTAATATGCCATTTTATTCCAAAATCATGGGTAATGCAAATTATAGAGATGCGTTATTTTTAAATGTTTTACATGAGTTATGCATTTTAAAAGAAAGATGGAAAAAGTTTGCAATGGAGAGAAAATGTGAATAATACCAAAAAAAATCTGTATTGCTACAGAAGGCTCACACATCTGGCCCATGTAGTTAACATTTGTGTAATTAACAGGAAAAGACAAACTCGATGGTCAGTTACACAATTTACATCGTCCATTAGATCAAACCTGACCACTTGCTCAAAATTGCCTCATTTTACAAATAAAGAACTGGGGTCCGAAGAGGGGCAGGGTTCCTAATGTCAGCTGGACTCAGACCTGGTCTTTCCATAGGAAACTGGGCTGCCCATTTTCTTCAATGAATCTGAAAAAAGTTGTTAAAGAATATATTTAAAACTACAATTTACTGGATGTTCAGCCTTAGCCCCTTTGGGGCCAGCCTTTGTGCTAAGTACTGCACATTGATGGGCTGATTTCATCCTCACAAAATCCTTAGAAGTCACCCTACGATTTTATAGATGAAATATGTTTAAGGTATTGTGTTTACACATTAAGTTGATTTTTTAAATTTTATTTTTCAATTACAGTGTACACTCAATATTGTTTTGTCTTAGTTTCAGGCATGTGGCATCATGGCTAGACAATCAGGTACTTTGCAGAGTGATCCCCCTGGCACCATACAAATTATTGACTATAGTCCTTATACTGTACTTTAACATCTCCATGACTGTTTTGTAGCTACCGATTTGTACTTCTTAATCCCTTCACCTTGTTTCGCCCAGCCCCCAACTTCCCTTCCTTCTGGCAACCTCAGTCTGTTCTCTGCATCTGTGAGTCTGTTTCTTTATAGATGAGAATTAGAGTCCCGGTACACAAAATTCATGCACTGGTGTGTGTGTGTGTGTGTGTGTGTGTGTGTGTGTGTGTGTGTGCGTGTGTGTGTGTGTGTTGGGGGGTCCCTCAGCCAGCCTACGCCCTCTTGCAGTCCACGACCCCTTTGGATAAGAACCTTGGGGGATGTCCACCTGCCTGTGGGGGGAGGATCAGGCCAGGGGGATGCCTGAGAGGGGGGTGGAGCGGACATTCCTCTCACAGTCCAGGGCTGCCAGTCAGACATCCCTCTTGCAGTCAGGGGCTCTCAGAGTCTGGGACCCCTTGCTCCTTACCACCCTAGTGCAGTGGAGGCGGGAGAGGCTCCTGCCACCATGGCTCCACTCCCCAGCCGTGAGCCCGGCTTCTGGCTGAGCCGTGCTTACCCTGTGGGAGCGCACTGACCACCAGGGAGCAGCTCCTGCATTGAGCGTCTGTCCCCTGGTGGTCAGCGCGTATCATAGCAACCAGTCGTTCTGCTGGTCGGTCTAGGTGCATATGTTTAGCTGTTGAAACATTGCAGCTTCATTCTGGGCCATTTGGAAATGCATTCCCTCTCTTCTCTGCTATCTTCCTTCACTTTGTTCATTTCCCATAATTTCCAGAGAATTGACCTCCGTTGAAGGTCAGCTCTTTCACACATAAGTTATAGCAAAGAACATTGGATTTCCCCCCAGCATTTCTTCTTTATTTAAACACATGCTGTTTCTAATAATGTTGGATAAGAACTGATAAGGAAGATCTGAGCCTATTCCAAATGGGTTTGGACTGTAAGAACATAGCTGAGGTAAAATGGGGTTGGTGCTGCTGTAAGCTCAGGCTAGCAGAGGTGGCCCTACAGTCAACCGCACAGAATGGTTGGGAGCATACAGTTTGGGAACAGACAGGTTGGTGTCTCTCACTCTTCCAGATGACTCCACGCTCCTTGCCTGTTGTCTCCCCTGGAGACTGATCTCTGTGGCCTTCCCTACGAGGGTTTCCTTGCCCTCTGGCCTCCATTGGGTTTGGTTGACGAGAAGCCTCAGCAGTGGATGGAGTGAAGGGAGGATGCGGGCTCAGCATATTTGTTCTTCTGGCTTCCTCCTTGGGATGCTGCTGGGGGCTTCCTCTGTCCCTACTAACGGTCCTCTTCTCTGAAGGCCGCCTTCTCCCATGGACCCTCTGCTCCCACATTCACATGACCACTCTCCTCCTTCTCTTCAGGCCTCGGTGTGGTCACTGCTCTGTGGCTGTTATTTTCCTCTGGACCACTTCCTGTGGTTCTCCTAACCCTGACCCACACTGTTTTTACACAGTCCTTTTGTAAATCAGCCCGGCTTGGATGGGCTTAATGTGAGTGTGATGTGTTTGATCCCTAACTGATATCTTATTCATCTTATGCACCTAACATAGTACTAGTCAATAGCAAGTGAATGGTAACTACTTATGAAACAAATGAAGGATCTTTATAATTCCTTTTAGCAGTATGTGTATGCTGCTGTTATTTTCAAGCCAACTACATACCACGACTTGGGGAGAACCTCAAAGTCACTGAAAATACAAATACACACACACACACACACGCACACGCACACGTGCACACGCACATACACACAGTGCTGCCACTAAGGGGTGCCTCTGAGGAGCAGGCTACGGTGCACTTCCCTCAAAGCCCCTGCAAATAAACATACACTGTAATTGAAAATATGTGCTTTCTGTGCAAATGCGCTTCAACTCCAACCCCGTCTTCCTGATCCTCAGACTGCCTTCTTGAGCCCCTGACAAGGGAATGCACAGCTCCTTCTGCCCATCCATCCCCTCCCACAGTGAGTGTACACTGCCCATCGTGCTGAGTGGAGTATTCTGCCTCTTCAGAGTGGTGGACCTCAGAGCTTTGGAATATTCCAGAGAGAGCAAGATCCCAAGATTCTGAGAAGCGGTCTGTTCACCCAACCCCTTTAGAAGTTTCCTCTCTGGATCACTTGCCAGTGGGAGCCAGGCCAGAGGGGAGTCCCGTGAAGGATGGCGTGAAGCCACAGGCTTTCTCTTCTGTGCCTAGTGGTCCTCTGGAGCCTGAACTTGGTTCCTGGTTTCTGCTGTGGATGGACATAGGCATTTGGTGAACTGAAAGGTACGGGAGAGCTCAACTCACCCCAGATATAACAACCTGGCTTTCATATCCCTGAGATTTTAACTCACCCCAGATATAACAACCTGGCTTTCATATCCCTGAGATTTTAAGAGGGAGGGGAAGATCATCTATTTCTGCCCAACTGTGACTGCAGACCGAATTATAATTTCCACATGTCGCCCGCAGAGCAGACGACAGTGAATGACTCTGAACCACAATCTGGTACTAGGAGCAAGACACAAATCATCTCCAAATTGGTTTCTCTTCCACCAGGGAGAGAATGCCTCTCTCAGATCCCCTCGACATGCTGCTGCCAGAATACGTTTTTAAACACAAATTTGGCCTTCTTGTCCTGGTGAATGTGGCTCAGTTGGTTGAATATCGTCCCATGCACCAAAAGGTTGATGATTCATTTCCAGGTCACAGCGCATGCCCAGGTTGTGGGTTCAGTCCCCTGACAGGATGTGTGCATGCAGGAGGCAGCTGCTTGATGTTCCTCTCTCTTTTTCTCTTTCTCTCCCTCCCTCCCTCCCTCCCTTGCTCTCTAAAAAATCAATAAAAACACATTTAAAACTTTTTTTTGGCTTTTTCTCCTTGCTCAATGATAAATCTTTTGTTTCTATAGAGTTCCAATTTCTATTTTTATTTTTTTTTTGTCTTTTGTGACATGGTCCTTGCCTAGATTTATAACCTCAGTTTCAATTTGCCTACCCTTTCTCTCATCCTCACCCTTGCCCAGACCACACACCCGCATGCGTGCACACACCAATGGCGAATTGATAATAGCTTCCCAATACATTCTGTTTCCTCTATCCCTCTATCTCAGTGGTTCTCAACCTTTCTAATGCTGCCACCCTTTAATCCAGTTCCTCAGGTTGTGGTGACCCCCAACCATAAAATTATTTTCATTGCTACTTCATAACTGTAATTTTGCTACTGTTATGAACTGTAATGTAAATATCTGTGTTTTCCAATGGTCTTAGGCTCATCGCGACCCACAGGTTGAGAACTGCTGCTCTATCTGGAAAGTATTGATCTTATTTCTGCCCAATTGCTTATCTTAAAAAAACACTCAGAATTCATCTTCAAGACGGAGTCAGACATTCTATCTTCTATGGCAGTGCTTCCCAAAGTTTCATGCGCGTAGAATCTCCTGTGGATCTTGTTCCAATGACGATTCTCCTTCAGCAGGTCTCCTGGTGAAGCCGGAGAATTTGCATTTCTCACGAGCCGGTCATGCTGCTCTTTCTGGTCCAGGGACCACACTTCAAGCAGCAGGTAGCATCACCCTCCTCTATTAAATGTGTTAGATTCCACCAGCTTTCTGAACCCTTCTCTTCTTTAACCACATTTTTGTTGTTGCTCTAATGCTTTATTATCCATAATTTTATTTGTTTATATGTCTGCCTTTCCAAACAGACATGCCATTCCTTTTTTAAATTAAATTTATTGGGGTGACATTGATCGACATGAACCTATAGCTTTCAGGTGTGGGTTTCTATGTTACAAACTGTATATTGCACTATGTGCTCATGACCCAAAGTCAAATCTTCTCCTGTCACCATATAGTATTAAGACCTCCGCCCCCCCTGACACACACCTACCATTTTTTAAAGGTAAAGTGCCTTTTTTTCAGCTCTCAGCACAGCATGTCATAGGAACACAGGAAGCATTTGATATTTGAACAAATGTTGACTGACATATATATAGTTTTTACTTATCTGTGGAGCATGAAATCATTTAACCATGTTTATTTAAGGGGAATCTGTGATTGTTTGACATTTGGACAAATATGAAACCCAGGCCATCCACACTCCGGTTATTAAAACAACAGCTTTATTTGCTGGACTCAACCTTTAACTCTGTGTGCTTTATGACGGGGAAGAGATACTGGTAATAATTTTACAGTGACACTAGCAATGACTGTACACTAATAAATATCCAATCTATGCATATATAAATACATAGTCTCCAAAGATACAAAAGGTAAAAACAACAAAATGCACCCAGAACCCAAACCTTGTATGAGGGCGTTCTAGGCAACACATGGCACCATTTTCAAAATGTTAGAAAACTGAAAATAAAAACAGGCCGGAAGCCCATTTTGCAGGATAGGGCAGTGGGAGGTGAACTCTCTCCACACCTCCGATGAAGGCCCCAGGGACTATGAGCCTGGACAAGAGAATATCACGCAAGGGGGAATTTCCTAAACCGGACCCCAGAAATCTGTCAACTCGGATGTTTTCCTTTTAGGCTGGATGAGAAATCCTCTCTAATGAAGGATTCCAAAAGAAAATAAACGTACAAGAACAGTCCACAGGGGTGATTCTGGATAAGGTGAATAAGATCATCTTTTGAATGACAGAGTTTATCTTGGGGGCTCCCAGTTTCACAATAATGGGAGTTAGGAAATACCTTTCCCCACAAAGTGTCCCGGAAGGCTGCAGCCAGCTCAGCGTTGGGATAATTGAAGAGCCTTCACACTTCTGCAGGCGAGCCTTTCCAAGCTGCTTTGAAGCTCACCTGTAAATGGCTGCGTGCAATGTGGCTCTGGTGGGTTGAGTGAATCAAAGAGTTAATTACTAAGTAAGTTCAAACACTTTTACTTTGACGAAAGGGAGACTACAGATGTGGAAAGAGAAGATGCTATTCCGAGTGGGAGCGCTATCGTGCCAAGCACAGGAGCAACCTTATTTTCTGGTGGGGCTTTGTTTGTGTCTTCACTGGCTTTCTCTGCCTGTCCCCTCTGCTGTATCTGCCCCTCTGCAACCCCGTTCATCCTCTGTAAAAGACAGTGTCCAACAGGAATAAAGAAACTGTGCACTGCAGTCAGACAGATGTGGGCTAGAACCCTGGCCTTCATATTTCCTAGCTCTGTTGCTTCTGGCAGGTGTCCTGGCTTTTTAAAGCGTCAGTTTTACTATCTGTCGAATGGGAATAATCATACTATCTTGCAAGACTGGGGTGAACGCAGGCTGAACTGCAGAGAAGGCTTATCGCTCAGTACATATTCTCTTTGCATATTTAGGTGCTCAATCCACAGGGGCCATTGCTACAGGCGCACCCCACTCAGTGCCTGACTCAGTTTCCACCCAGAGGGTTTGAGAAAGAACAGACCCCTTGCTCCTCTCTCAGAACTCTGGGAGACTGCAAGTCTCAGCTGGGAATTTCTGGGGCTTAACCAGGCTTCTATTTCTCCGCAAGGCCACTCTGCACCACCCAGTGCTGCCCTCTGTTGTTGACGGAAGAGTGCAGACAGGGGCCTGATTCTGGAGGCGGGGGTGGCAGGTGACAGGGTCCCCAGTCAGAGTCTGTGTTCAGAAGCAACCGTTTCCTCCCAGGAGGCCTGCAGGCGATCTGTGCAGAGGGGAGGGAGGCAGAGTCACCTGCCTGACTCAAAGGTGAGCATTGGTGTGGTAACCATCAAAAGTCTTTCTCACTGGGGTCCCTACCATCAGATGCCCTCTTTCTGCCCAGATACCAGATACCCCGTGCTCCACCCGGGGGATCGGAATGGTCCACCCAAATCCCCCAGGCTGCCTTCCAGGAGAAAGGTGGCGGTGTGCTCTGAGGAGACCCTCAGAGCGCTGCTTCTCAGCATATCCGGCCCCTGGTGCGAGCAGATGCTCCGCCCTCCGAGGTGGCAGGAAGCTGTGGCTGGCAGCGTCGCGGCCAGGAGGAGCTCAGTCTTTCTGACCTGAATTTACTCACTGTTCCCCTTGGTCAGGAGTCACACTGCTCTTCCTCTTGCCCCATCCCTTGGGATTTGGTGTCATCTTGTCGGGTCAAAGAGAAAGTCCCTGACCACTAACCTGAGGTCCATGGTTAAGACAGTCCTAATGAAATAACAATCCAGGGGCCTCCCCACTCTCTCTCGCTAAGAAGAAGTGCAGGAAAGGTTGCCTGAAAGCTGTCAGATGGAGGCTGCTGGAGGCGAGGTGGAGATACGGCCCCTGGCTGGCCCAGCTCCCAGTTCTCTGGCTCAGCCTCCTGCTGGTGGCCCAGTGCCAGCCTCTGTCAGGGTGCTGCCTCCCTGGCAGCTCAGGGTCTGGCACCAGAGGCCAGCTGCCCCCGGGGACTCCTGAGCTGGTGGCAGCTTTTAATGCTCTGTGGAGGGAGGACTTCTTCCGGCTCAGGATCTGCAGCCGAGTCTCTCTGCTAAAGTCCCAATTCTGCAATTTCACCCAGTTGACTGAAGAGTCTGGAGAAAGGAGGCCGGTCTTCAGGTTTCTAGAGAAGGAAGAGAAGAACTCTGTGAGTTCCCTGTACTTGTGTGCCGCAGCTAATTCCAAAAGCAAACTGGACTTCACCAGCAATACCCTCCGCTGATTTTAAAATATGCTCTTAACATGGTGCCGGACCAATTAGACACCCATATTCAGTACAATGATTTTAGACATAGGCATAAATCTTTCACAAAAATTAACTCAAGCTCAGCTGGTGTGTCTCAGTGGTTGAGCATAAACCTATGAATCAGGAGGTCGAGGTTCAATTCCTGGTCAGGGCCTGGGTTGTGGGCTTAATCCCCAGTGTGAGATGTGGAGGAGGCAGCTAGTCAATGATTCTCTCTCGTCATTGATGTTTCTTTCTTTTCCTCCTCTCCCTTCTTCTCTGAAATTAATAAAAATATATTTTAAAAAATTAATTAATTAACTCAAAAGGATAAAAAACCTAAATGTAAAACTTATAAAAATTCTAGAAGATAACATAGGAGAAAATCTGGGTGATCTTGGATTTGGCAATGACTTTTTAGCTACACCAAAAGCATGATTCAAGGGGAAAAAATTGGTGTTGAACTTTGTTATAATTTAAAAACATCCACTCTGTAAAAGACACTGTTAGGAGAATGAGAAGACAAGCCATAGACTCAGAGACAATATTTTCAAAATACACATCTGATAAAGGACTTATATCCGAAATATACAAAGACCTCTTAAAACTTAAAAGCCTTGTATGCATGCATATAAGCAAAAGCAATGGACACAGACAATAGGGGGGTGAGGGCCTGTGTTAGAAGGTGTGCTGGGAGAGGTCAATGGGGGCAAAAGGAGACAAATGTAATTCTTTCAATGATAAAGAATTAAAAGAAAATAAAAAAGTAACAGCTTCAAAAAAACACAAAAACTTAAAAGCAAGAAACAAATTACCTGATTTCAAAATGGGCAAAAGATCTAAACAGACACCTCATTAAAGAAGATAAACAAATAGCAGATGAGTATGAAAAGATGCTCAACATCATATGTCATTAGGGAATTGCAAATTAAAACAAGATACCACTTGTTTTAGAGATACCACTCTACACCTATTAGAATGGCTAAAATCACAACACGAACACAGACAATACCAAATGCTGGTGAGGATGTGGAGCAACTGGAGTGCTCACTGCTGGTGAGAATGTAAAATGGTACAGCCACGGTGGAAAACAGTCTGGCAGTTTCTCACAAAGCTACACATGATGTTATTATAAGATCCAATAATCACACTTCTAGATATTTACCCAGTTGAGCTGGCAATCTTATGTCCATACATAAACCTATACACAAATGTTTATAACAGCTTTATTCCTGATTGCCAAAAACTGGAAGCAACCGAGTTGTTCTTCAGTAGGTTAATGGGTAAACAAACTGTGGTATATCCATACAATGGAATAGTATTCAGCGATAAAAATGAATGAGTGAACAAGCCACAAAAAGACATGGAAGAATCTTGAATGCATATTGTTAAGTAAAAGAGTTCACTATGGAAAGGTTATACACTGTATGATTCCAAATAGCTGACATTCTTAAAAAGGCAAAATGTGGATAATAACAAGATTAATGGATGATAAGAATTTGGGGAGAAAGGGAGAAAAGATAAATAAAATAAAGGTGAAGCATGGTGGATTTCAGGCAGTGAAACTATTCTGTATGATATTATAATGGTAGAGACATATTATACATTTTTCAAAATCTATAGGCCTGCACAGCACAAAGAGTGAATGATGTAAATGATGGATGTCAGTTAATAATGTACCAATAGTGGTTGATTAATGATAATAAATATACTACACTAATGCAA
This sequence comes from Lasiurus cinereus, assembly GCA_011751065.1. NCBI lineage: Eukaryota > Metazoa > Chordata > Mammalia > Chiroptera > Vespertilionidae > Lasiurus > Lasiurus cinereus. Next base: position 11,324,344 of record JAAGEH010000434.1, read on the forward strand.
AATGTTATTCAGAGGGAAAAAGGTATGTGGAAACTCTGTTATTTACTCAATTTGTCCGTGAATATAAAACTTCTAAACAATAATATTTATCAGGTTAAAAAAGAGAAAAAAGTGCTAAATAAATGTCATCTATCATAATTATTATAGCATTTAGCCCGTGTGAAAGGAACTAGATTTGTTTTGTGCCCTTGTTTGTTTCTTGGCTTCTGATTATAATTGAAATTGGGACTTAAACATTTTTTTGTTCTTATAGGTTTATTTCTATTCTGCAGAGGTAAGATTTAAAAAAAAAAAAAATTGGTGGGAAAAAAATAGATACACAGGCAAAGGAGCATTGAACAGACTGTCAAACTACAGCGGGAAGGCAGGGGAGGTTGGGGGTGGGGAGGGCTGTAAGAGATCAACTGAAGGACTTGTATGCATAACCAATGGATATAAGACACTGCAGGGGGAGAGGGGGAGGGGAGGGCATGTACTGGGGGCTAGGGGAGCCGGGGAGAGCTCAATGGGGGGGGAAAAAGGAGACATATGTACTACTGTTTGTAATACTTTAAACAATAAAAAAGAAAAAAGGTCTATGAACTTAGCTCTATGAATTCACAAATCAAGTATTATGCAATTCTCTACCAGTAAGAAAGAGCAGGTTTAGAGAATTGTCTAAGATTAATGACTAAGACAGGGCAATGCTGAGACAAAACTCAGACATTCTATCATTTTTTCAATTCTACCTTGTTCCCTTTCAATGATCTGAATTTGTAGTAACTCCCTATTTCAGCAACTTTCAACTTCGGTTGAAATTTACAATTTCCTAACTCACCAAAGGACATCTAAGGCTCCTGCTGATGTGGTTCAAGGCACAGCCTGTAACCCAAACATGGGTCACTGAGACATCTGGGAGTGTGCAGGGTAATTGGATTCCCTTTCTGAATTGTTGCATGAATAAAATGAACTTCTGGTCCCCAATTTATCGAACTAACTTTATGTACTTGCAACGGTTTTATAGTGTTTCCCCCCTCTCCCCCCTCAGGAAACTGAAATACTAACACGGGCTTCACTCCTTCCTTCTCTCTGACAGTATGTTCATGGCTTGTGACATTATGTAGCAAATCAAATGACATTTAAGGTCACTGCCAGATCTCTCTCGTTACTAGGCATTCAAATCCACTTTCCACCTCATCTAATTCATTCATCCCTGCTGACTCATCCTCTAAGGTCCCTTTCTCTGGGTAAGGGGGCAGACGCTGAAGCTGTAGGTTGTAATGCAGGGGAAGCCACTTCCTTTACTGACCTCTTTCCAGCAATGATTCATGATCTGGTAGATATGCGAGGAGGCCAGCCGGGGCTTGTATAACCGAAATCCGGTACTGATGTCTTCCACCACCTCTGAGTTGCTTCGGTTTTCATACGGGATTTTGCCTTCGCTGAAGACTTCCCACATTAGCACACCTATAAGAAATGGTGAGTGGGGCACAGCTAATGAGAAAGCTCACAAATAGCAAACAAACAAACCTATACCTGGAAATCACAGACTCCTTGACCTTAAGATGCAAGTCCCTACCTCCAAGAAGTAAAATATCAAGCTACCTGAGGCTTATTAGGCCTGTACTATTTCTAAAGAACAGAGATTTCTTTCTTTCTTTAAATATGTATTTTATTGATTTTTTTACAGTGAGTAAGGGAGAGGGATAGAGAGTTAGGAGTGTCAATTGGAGAGAGACATCAATCAGCCGCCTCCTGCATGCCCCCTACTGGGGATGTGCCTGCAACTAAGATACATGCCCTTGACCAGAATCGAACCTGGGACCTCTTAGCCTGCAGGTCGATACTCTATCCACTGAGCCAAACCGGTTTTGGCAAAGAACAGAGATTTCCCAACCTTCTTAGTGATGAAGAATTGTCAGACCTAGCCCCCTGTTACGTCTAACTCAAATGCTACTACTAAAATGTGCAGGGGACATAAACTCAAATGTCTACACATCATGTAAATGAGTGAAGCGGGAGAGATGTGTCATAGGGACTAGTGAGGACTGTGGAAAACTGGGGTCAAAAGTTCTGTCCTATGGAGACAGCTGTGATTTAGCTCCAGCAAGACAGAGCACATGAGGGCTCAGGATGATCACATTTTCTGATTTTTCAAAAGAAGTCATATATTGAGAGTTTTAAAATATAAACTCAATTAGATTTTTAAGAATACTGTGTAGACCAAGACAAACACATCTTGAGGTTGTCCATTTCGGCCACCTGATTTAACCCCTTTTCCTCTTCTGCCCAAAGTGTAAATGCTAATACATTCCTCGAGGGCAGAGTGGGAAGGCAGCGGGCAGCCCGGGTGTTTTCAAAGCATATTCTAGAGAACCTTAGGGCAGAATCTTTCAAAGCATCATGTCCAAAACGTCTGAATAAATATCACCTCAGAAGTTTGCTCAAATGGTAGATCCTGGGCCCCCGCCCAAGCCTCTGGATCAGAATTTCTAAGGGATCCTCAGAAATGCCTCGGGCGTTTTGGAAATTCAGAATCTATTTGTAAATAAAACTGCTCAGCATCCCAAGATGCCAAGATTTCTCGTGAGATTTCTCTGGAAAGTTGTGGTCTGAGGCTCAATGCTGGTTTGAAAACAATTGCTTCCACGCAAACTTTGAAGGCATTGATGAGAAACTTTAGTAAGGCCGGAAACAAACTTGCTTAAAACACTTCAGCTAATTAGGACAAAACCCTGCGTGTGGAGACAGTGCCCTCTCATCATTCAGGTGCCCAAGAGTCACCTCCTCAGAGAGGCCTTCCCAGATCACGTTCTTAAAACAGACCCTCTCTCCACCCTAGTCACTCTCCACCCCATTACTTAGGTCTTATTCATAGCACTTACTTATCACTACCTGACTGTGACTTATAGACTTGTGGATTAGCTTGTTTACATCATTGTTCTCTGTCTCCTCCTAAACGTCAGCTCCAAGAGCAGTCTTTCCTGTACTGTGAGCTGTCCTATCCATTACTGTACTGTGAGCACCTACATTAGGCCCAGGCATACAGTAGGCACTCTATACATTGTTGCTGAATGAATAAGTAGTTACCGAGGATTCAATGAGGGAATCGAATAGTGGGCAAAATATGGTTCTGATTCGCAGGGAACTCCTATTCTAATCTCCTTGACTCCTCCAGCTTTAGAACTCACAGCAGCTGTCACCAGAATCCTGTTTCCACTCTCATTTGTACGCTATGTTCAAAGATCTCTAGACCAACAGAAACCTATTTGGCTCAGTGGATAGAGCGTCAGCCTGCAGACTGAAAGGTCCCAGGTTCAATTCTGGTCAAGGGCAAGTACCTTGGTTGCGGGCACATCCCAAGTAGGGGGTGTGCAGGAGGCAGCTGATCGATGTTTCTCTCTCATTGATGTTTCTAACTCTCTATCCCTCTCCCTTCCTCTCTGTAAAAAATCAATAAAAATATATTTAAAAAATAAGAAAAGATCTCTAGACTAAATACAACGAGAGCCCCTTCATGCTTTTTAGAGCTGTTATTACACAGACTACCAGTGGGACTCCCCTCCCATCCAGAGTTCAAGGGCAAGAAGACTCAGATGACATGGCTCTGGGCCAGGTGACACCCACCGAATGACCACACATCCGACTTGCTGCTGTAGCGACTGAAGGAGAAGACTTCCGGGGACGCCCACTTCACCGGGAACTTGGTGCCCGTGGAGCTGGTGTACTGATCGTCAAGGACAAACCTGGGAAGAGAGTGGAGAGAGCATGTCGGAATGTTCTGGGGGCCTGGGTCCTCCTCCGGAGGCTGTGCCGGCACCATGTCCCCAAGTTACCTTGTCATCCCAAAGTCCGACACCTTGATGACTTGGTTTTCTCCCACTAAACAATTCCGGGCAGCCTGGACAGAGGGCAGGCCAACAAAAGGGAAAGAGAGACTGTTGGTGGAGCATCAATAATGACGGAGCCTCCTATAACCAGGCCTCTGCTTCTCTAGGTGCTGTTGTAGGAGGCCTCAAGGAGCTCGACTAATGTTAACTGAGCTTCGGGAACGCCTGATGGAAGGTAGCTAGAGAGAGGAATGCATGAGGGCCTTTATCAGGATGAGGAAGTTTGGCCTTTTATCTTCATTTCTGGGGTCCTGATGAGAAGAGAGATCCACATGTGGTCTAACCAATGATACGCTCTAATGCAACCATCTGTGATAAAAACGTTAACATTCGGGCTGCTGGGAAGAGTCTGTCGCCCATTGGACTAAAATAAGAATGTTTTAAAGTTTCTAGTCCCCTTAAAACAATTTCTCAGTAGGAAGAATACCTAGTCCCTGATTAGTTTCCCAGAATGTGGCATCGGAAGAGCCCCTAGTGATAGAAGACTCCATGGATCCTCAATTTTTATGTGCCTACAATCCCATGGCAGAGCATATTAAAATAAGGACTCCTGCTGAAACCGGTTTGACTCAGTGGATAGAGCATCAGCCTGCAGACTGAAAGGTCCCAGGTTCGATTCTGGTCAAGGGCATGTACCTTGGTTGTGGGCACATCCCCAGTAGGGGGCGTGCATGAGGCAGCTGATTGATGTCTCTCTCTCTCTCATTGATGTTTCTAACTCTCTATCCCTCTCCCTTCCTCTCTGTAAAAAACCAATAAAATATATTAAAAAAAAAAAAAAAGGATTCCTGAGCCCTAACCCCCAGAGGTTCTGAGGAGAGTTCTGGGTGGGATTCTCACAGACCCTGAGATAACACTGCGAAAAACCACTGTCCACTTCCCTTGTTTTACCAGGAGGACATGGAGAGGAGAAGAAAAAGAGGCTGCTCATTGCATTTTGGAAGAATGGAAACGGAATCTCAGAGGGTTAACATTTTAGAGGTGGGGCTGCGATTAGAGCCCCACTCGAAGTCCTCATGAAACACTTTCCCCCTGGAACTTCCCCAAGTGGGTAGCGGAAGTCAGGCTGGGCGGGGAGGGCGGGGTGTGACTTGATATTGACTAACGCATCCCAGTCTACATTTCAGGGCTCTTCATCCTGAACCCAAAGGTGGTACCCTGCACCGTCTTACCAGGTCCCTGTGGATGACACACGCCTCCTCCAGGTAGGCCATGCCCTCGCACACGTCCAGGCACATGCCCAGCAGGGTCTCTGCAGCCAAGAGTCCCCGCTGGCTGCGCAGGTAGTCCGACAGGCAGCCGTGCTCCATGAACTCAAACACGAGGCAGATGGGGGCCTGCTCCAGGCACACCCCGTA
>JAAGEH010000434.1:11329580-11363412 GCA_011751065.1 Lasiurus cinereus
ACACACACACACACACACACACACACACACACACACACACACACACACAGGCATGTCACTTGAGCCTAGACCTGAAGGATGGCAACTGTGCATGAGGATGAGTGGAGGCCCGTGCGGCTGGCATGTTGTGAACCAGAGGAGAGATGGGTAGGAGGTGAGATTCAGCAGCTGGCAGGGCCAGACCCTGCCAGGCCTGTGGACCACGTGTGGTTTGATTCTCCGTGCCACAGAAAGCCATCGCTGGATTTGAGCAGGGAGCTGGCACAGCACGGCATCGGGTGCTATTTAAAGAACATAGCCGAGAACACCCTCCCCAGGCACCTTTGTCTACCCTGGTTCACTCACATCATGACTTCAGCCTCCTCTATGAAGTCCTCTTCTGACATAGCTCCTTCCTGGATGGTTTTGATGGCTACCTTGTCCTTGTTGAGCCAGTAGCCGAGATGCACCAGTCCGAACTGCCCGCTGCCAATCTCCTGCACGAAAGTGAGCTCCGAGGGATGAATCACCCATTTCCCTAGAGGGACAGAGAGGGTTTTCCAGGGTTGGCAGCAGTGATGAGAAGAGAGACCCACATGTGGTCTAACCAATGATATGCTCTAATGCAACCATCTAATAGCACTTAGTAGAGTGCTCCGTACAAAGCAGGGATTCAATAAGCACTTCATCGATGAACTCTCAACGAAAGCCAGTGGACATTGATTTGGCCAGGATAAATGGTCTCACTCATAAATGCTTATTTGTACACACATCTCCAGAGGTACCTGTTCTAATGGCCATTCAAAGTCTGGGGAAGAGAGAGGTTTATGGGATGTCCATTCAGATTTGCCCCAGATCTTTAGGGACATGGCAAATGTCTAACATTCCTAAAGAATTTCAGACAAATGTCTAATATTCCTAACCGTACTGCTCACCGTATCTCAGCCCAGCTGTGACGGGGGCTTTCTGCCTCCAGGAACAAACAGGATAGCGAAGTCGTGTGACCAGGCCTGAGTTGATTAAGAAGCAGAAGGCTGTGGTTAGAGCTTTGCTGTACCAACAACCATCCAAGTTAAATTACCAGGAAGGAATATAATACAGTGCAAACGCTACTTTTATTCTGGAAAACAGATTCCAAAGCCCAGTCATTGATATTCCACCTTCTCTGAGAAGAGTCAGAAACACAGGTGGCCAAGTGGTGAAATCCCATGATCCCAGCAGCTGAATTGGCTAATGGAAAACATGTAATACTAGAGGCCCGGCGTGCACAGATTCATGCACCGGTGGGGTCCCTCGGCCTGGCTTGTACCCTCTCACAATTCAGGACCCCTCAAGGATGTCAGAGTGTTGGTTTTGGCCCAATCCCTGCAGGCCACACGAGGGATCCCACCAGTGTACAAATCTGTGTACTGGGCCTCTAGTATGCATATAAGATCTTTGGTTAATCTCTTCTTACCCTCTCCTCTCCCTTCTTCCATCTGAGGTTCATCAGTCTGTTCCATGTTTTCCATGCCTGTGTGTTGAGCACCATCCCCTGGTGGTCAGTGAGTGTCATAAACCACCGGTTGAATAATTGCTTAGACTTTTATATATATAGATAATCCAGTATGTGGCATCCTTTTCTATTTGTATATTTACTTATCATTTATGGTCAGTGTGTTTGAAGAAACCAGGTTCATCGTTTGTCACTGTGATAGGCCCTCCCCTTTTCCCCCTCTCCCTCTCTGCCTTTGTCCTGCAGAACTCACCTCCTCCGTTGTGCTGGTGATAGTTGATGAGGAGAGGGATGGAGTCAAATACATACTTTTCAGCCACATAGTATCGCTTGGGGTTGTCATTGGTTTCTTTGATGTGATAGTGCTTTATGCAGGGGTTGCTCTCACTTAAACAAATGCAACATAAATGCAATAATTAAGAAGAAGCAATGGCTTGACACAAAAATGCCAACTGGCATCAGGTTCCTACTAGCTTTTGTGTTTGTTTTCCTCTCTCACAAAGACAACAGGTACATTTCAACCTGTGTCCGTCTGGACAGGTTGGCCTGGGTGCTGTTTTGAGGACTGGAGTCTGCATCTGACCCAGGCAGAGTCGGTGCCGCGATGCTTCTTCCAGGACCACAGAATGGGAGTGGTCTCCCATAGGCTATGCGTTTGCCTTCCCCGCTCTAAGGATTTAGCTAGTTATCAGCCGATGCAAGGGAAGCATTTCAGGCCCCTTCGCACTAGTTTGATGTGTGCGGCAGAGTTAAACGAGCAGCCCTGACTCATGTCCTTAGGAAGACCCCCTGGCAAGATTGTCCCTGGGCTGGCATCCGAGAACTTGGATTTCGGGAGAGTTCTCACCATCCTCTAACTAATCAGGGTGACTCCCTGTGCCTCAATGGTTTGTATAAACAACGTGCTTCTGCTCAATGCCTGCTTTTCTTCTGGAAGCCAGGACGTTTGCTCTGTGCTGGGCAGAGGCTGCCTACGTGGCCAGCCCCCAGTGAAAACCATTGGCACTGAGTCTCTTCTGAGCTTCCCTCATAGATGCCACCCCCAAACCCCTGCTCCTTGCCCTTCTCCCTATTGTCCCAACTTATTGCGGGAGAAATTCTACATGCCTGTGCGACTCCATTGGGAGAGGATTCTAGTCACTTGTGTTTGGTTTTCTCTGGATTTGGCTCCGGGTGCCTTTTACTGATTTCTCTTTGCATCCTTTGGCTGTGATAAATCTTAGCCTCGAGTGTCACTAAATGCTGAGTCCTGGGCGTCTTCCTAGTGAATGCCTGAACCTGGGGGTGTCTCAGAGACCCCCACGCTGGTTTGGTTGGCCCTCCTCTATTCTACCTCACGCAGTTGCCTGTCACTCTTGCACTGTGCCCCAGGCAGGACAGAGGTGGGCCCCTCTGTGATGTGCACCCCGCTCTTTCCCACCCCTGGACAGCGCCTTTCCTCTCTGTCGCCTGTCTAACCCCTTGCTCTTGCTCCGAGTCTTGCTGACATCCCCTGTCCTCCAACAAGTATTCCACGAGGACCCGTTCATGATTCATTTTCCCTCTTCTCTTACTTCTCCCTTTATTTTTGGTAACTGCCCAACTGCCTACTCTTCCTAATTTTCTGATTAGAAGAGAATTTGCCATCATTTTACGGAGAGGGAAACTGAGGCCCGGAGAGGGGCAGACAAGCAGGGAGGGTCAGCAGGCAGTCAGCGGAATCCTGGTGGGGCTTGGCCCCTCGCACGCCATTGCCTCCGGAAGGTGCCCGCAGCTCTCCGAGCCTCCGCTTCTCCTTTGTGAAGGGCACACAGGAACCCTGCCGTCAGGGCTCATGAGGGTTCGCCAGGTCTGCGATGGGCTGGCGCATAGTAAGGACTCTGGGATGGCAGGCAGCTTCCTCAGCAGAGCCAGAACTAGCGTTCATATCTTCTCGCTGCTAGCCAGAAGTATCTTTTTTATTATTCCGGGTAATCAATTACAAACTCATCAAATACGAAGCCAAGTAAATTCTTTCTCTGGAGCTCTGCACTCAGGGATGCGAACTGTGAAAGGAACCTGGCACCCAGCCCCGGCGCGGTCATGTTCCTGCAGGTATGTCCCTAATCTCTCTGAGAGGTGGCCTTGGACATATTGGGGTTGGGGGGGGAAAGGGGAGAGGAAGGGAACACACATCAGTCCCAGCGACCCTTCGACCTTTTGCTCTGACATTGCCACTGCCCTCTTCACCCCCTTCAGGACATAGTAATACTCCCCACTCTGCCAAGTGAGGGGCCCATACCTTACGATGGCCTTGGTGAAGACAGACAGGGTGTACGTGCCTGGAGTTCTGGAATCCCGTACCATGAAAGCTCCTTCTTTGCCCTGGAATGGTTAGAAAGGATGGAAGGTTAGCGGTCCCAGAAAACTAGGCTCATGCACGCAGCTCCGCTTTCTTACTTGTGAAAGAAGGGGCAGGAGGCGGGGATTCTGTAGGCCAGCTAGGCACATAGCAGACTTTCAGCAACATTGGCTGCCATTTTATATATTTGTTCAACAGATATCTCTCAAGCTTTTACCATGAGCCATGGGTCAGAGACTGTTCTAGGGAGGATAGAATTAGTAATGAAGACAGACACAAGCACTGCCCTCTTGGAGCTGGCCTCGTACCTGATTCATTGCAGATATTGTCCAACCCTCACCACAACACTGCTATCTAGATGTTACCATCTTTGATTTCCTGATGGGGATACCGAGTGCCAGAGAACTAAGTGACTTTCTCATGACCTATAACCAGTAAGTGGCAGACCTGGGATTTGAACCTTGAACGTGGCCTGTGAGCAAAGCTAGTGTTCATTCTGCTACTCCGTGGTACCTCCATTCATCAAATGTTAGAAGCCACATCTGCATTCCCCCACAAGGGCATAAGCTTTCTGTTCTGGAAGCTTCATCAGTCGCTTAATGAAAAACAGGTATCTTTTAGGCCCTTTCCAACGTGCTGGTTTTGCTATCAGGCAAAAGGAGAAAAAATGTGCCGAAACCAGTTTGGCTCAGTGGGTAGAGCGTCGGCCTGCGGACTGAAAGGTCCCAGGTTCGATTCTGGTCAAGGGCATGTACCTTGGTTGTGGGCACATCCCCAGTAGTGGGCGTGCAGGAGGCAGCTGATCGATGTCTCTCTCTCATCGATGTTTCTAATTCTTTATCCCTCTCTCTTCCTCTCTGTAAAAAATCATTTTTTAATATATTTTAAAATATACATATATATTTTAAAAATATATATTAAAAAAATTTTTTTTAAAAAAAGGAGAAGAAATGTGAAGCTCCTGAGCATATGGGGGAAGTGGAGAGAAGGGGAAGACCCAAATATGACCCTTTCCTTCCCCTGATAATATTGTCAGCGCTGGTAAAATCAATATTAGCAAATGGATAGCACAGTTCATTTCTTCCTGGTGGCAACTTTAAAACCTTAGCTGTGTTTGAGTACTTCATGTCTAATGCTCTGTTCCCACCCACCTGTAAATATCTGCTGGTAATATTTGCAAAGCCTCTTATTACGGTTTATTTAACTTAGACACAGTGTGGTCCTTAAGGGAAGGCCAGAAAGAGACAGGAGCCTTGTGCAGGGGCATATCCTGATAGCGTATGGAGCAAAGCATACACAGCTCAGAACAACACAGGCCCCTCCATTCTCCAACCCCAACGGTGGGCTGTCTACACAGGAAAGTAATACCCACAGATGGCCATGCTGATTGTTTGAGTCCTTGAACTGCAGGCTTAGAAAGGACCATAGAAAGGCTACCTAGTTCAAGGTTATCCCAATCTCAGCACCACTGACATTTTGGGCCCTGTAATTCTATGTGATAGGAGCCTTTCCTGTTTATTGGATATTTGGCAGCATCCCTGGCTTCTAACAACCGGATGACTGGCATTAATTAGCAAGTGTCTCCTGGTGAACAAAACCACCTCGGGTTGAGAACCGCTGATCTGGCCTCACTCCCTAAACCCTGGAGTCCCAAACGTTGCTTATCACAAATACCTGAGACAAAACAAAATAGCAACAGCAAACACCTGACCATGCTCTGTCCCATATCTACACACCAGCACCTCCAAGACGGGGACTCTGGTACCTGCACTTTTCAAACGCTTGCCATGTGGTCCTGATAGACATTCAGGTTTGATGTCCAGAGACCCAGCTAAACAGGCAGCTCTTATGTGTAACAGTCCTGACAAATAGTCTCTGTGTCACAGAGCCCTGATAGTTAGACAGATTATCCTTGCACAGAAACACAATCTGCTTCCTCTAACTTGGCCCTAAACATGCAGGATGTGTGTGTGTGGGGTGGAGAAAGGGGTGTTGTTGGTGGTGGTAGAGAGTGAGGAAATTGGGGGCAATTGGCTCTTACAAATACTGTTCATTGTTGCCAAACATATAGTTTACCACATAAAGTTCGCGAAACTCCCCAAACTCTCCTTATCTCTGCTGGGAGTTTGAAGAGTCTATTTTGAAATTTGGGAGTGGGGGGGTGGGGTGGAGAATGGGGGAATTGGATGAAGATAGTCAAAAGGTACAAATTTCCAGGTATAACATAAATAAATCATAGGGATGTGATGTACAGGTTAATGATACTGAACTGTATATTTGAAAGTTGCTGAGAGAGTAGGTCTTAAAAATTATCATAAGGAAAAAAGAACAACTGGTAACTGTGTAGTGATGGCTGTAAACTAATCATGGCAATCAGTTTGCGACATAGACGTGGATGAAATCATTATGTTGTACACCCTAAACTTATACAATGTTATATGTCAGTTTTGTTTTTCAACATCATGTTTGTGATATTCATTCACCCATTGTAGAATAGATTATCTTCAAAATGTCTCCCCTTGCCGAAACGGTTTGGCTCAGTGGATAGAGCGTCAGCCTGCAGACTGAAGGGTCTCAGCTTTGATTCCAGTCAAGGGCATGTACCTTGGTTGTGGGCACATCTCCTGTAGGGGGCATGTAGGAGGCAGCTGATCGATGTCTCTCTCTTGATGTTTCTAACTATCTATCCCTCTCCCTTCCTCTCTGTAAAAAATCAATAAAATATATATATTTTTAAAAATGTCTCCCCTTCTGCCAAATAACCAAGCGTTTGCTCTTGCCTCATTGAAATGTGATGGGTTAAATGCAAGGCAGGAAGAAACAAGACTTCAACAGAGGCCAACTTTATCTGCACATGCAAGTTACTCTAAAGGGGAAGAAACATAGACTAAGAGCCCAGAAGTTTAACAACTGTCTTGTGAAGCAGGGAGTGGGAGCATCTCTCCTATTGAATTAAGAGCATTTTGTTGTTGCCATTGCTTCAAAGAAGCCAGTATTTGTTTTGGACAAAGATCTGTAAGCAGAGCCGGGCCCCGCTGTTAACAGGAGGCATGGCCGCCCCGAGGAGCAGGGAGGCCAGGTTTGCAGTGAGCTCTGCGGTGCAGGAGGCGCCGCGTCCTCCACCCCTGCAGTTGCTCTAGGCGACAGGCAGCGATGGGGACAGGAAACTCCGGTTTGGGGCTCAGGCGGCCTAGAGTTCTGGGGAAATGGGGCAGCCAGCACATGCCATACCACCCACTTCCTGAAAAGGGCTCAGAGGCGGTCACCGCCGCCCAGAACAGGGGAGGCTGAAGGGTCTTTGCTCATAGCACTGCCATTCACTGGGGCGCTGGCCTGAGCAATGCAGCCCGGGGCAGGGGAACCTCACTCCGATGGGTCTCTATGTACCTTTATACTTTATCTAGAAGAACACAAGTATCTCTCTGATCTTTGATGTTTCTCTTTCTCCTTCTCCCTTCTTCTTTGAAATGAAGAAAAATATAGTTTTTAAAAAAAGAAAGAAGAAAAAATGCCCAACTGGTGTGGCTCAGAAGTTGAACATCGACCTATGAACCAGGAGGTCACAGTTCGATTCTAGGACAGGGCACATGCCTGGGTTGGAGCTCGATCCACAGTGGGTGGCCTGTAGGAGGCAGCCAATCAATGATTCTTATCATTGATGTTTCTCTCTCTCTCTTTCTCTCCCTCTCCCTTCTTCTCTGAGATCAATAAAAATATATTTAAACTGACAACAATAGACAAAAAATCATGCCAACGATGTGTTACCTGAAGAGTTGATAGGACACCATAGGAGATGCTTTTCTGTGGTTCCCAAACTCAGGTAAGTCCCAGAATCACCTGGAGCCACCTCCAGAGTCTCTGATTGGTGAGGGCTAGAGTCTTAGAACTTGTATTTTTTAAAAAGCTCCCCCAAATAATGCTCAGATCAGCCAGGTTCTCCGTAAGCACAGTTGTTCATTTAAAAGCATTTGTTAAACATTTGCTGTATTCCTTCATTCATTTATTGAGCAACTACTTGGTCATAGGTACAGTTCTGGATTCCTAGATACAGTAGGTACATGCTGTGATTAAAGATCTCTAATCCAGTGGAGAAATATGTATAGGGTAGTACATCAGGAGACTTAGTTTAAAACGGAAAGAAATCCATTATTGCTTAATGAAAATGAGTCAATCCATGTCATAATGGTCCTATACTTGTTAGATAAGGAGGCACTAATATACCCATGAAACAATTCAGCAGTTGTTTCAAACAGCATATAATACTGGGACCCACTGAAGTTCACACTTGTGTTACCTAAGGAGGCAAAAGGGACTTGATAAAGTGGCTCAGAGTATTAGTAAGGAGGAATATTTCAACTGCCAGGGCAAACAGACTGTATTTAAGACCCTCCAAAGAACTGCTGTAAAGTAGCAGTAATTTTTAGCTAGTCATTCATGAGGCCATAGGCAATAACTTCACCAACCAATGTGTGTGATTGAAAATAACAAAACCACAGTTGTTTAAACTCAGTATAATCCGGGTTTTCAATAATTTTGTACTCCTCTCACTTAGCTGAGTTTTATTATGTCATCCAATAACATAGGCTGGGAAACTAGGTGCCATGCTGGCTACAGATGGATGCCAAGTTTGACCTGGAAAAATACCGATCCCCAGGAACTCAGACTAGAGATTCTGACCTGTGGGCCTGGGGTGGGCTCAGGAATCTGAATTTTTAAAAGTTTCACAGTGGGTCCTAGATGGTTTGGCTCAATGGATAAAGCATCGGCCTGTGGACTGAAGAGTCCTGGGTTCGATTCTGGTCAAGGGCACATGCCCAGGTTGTGGGCTCAATCCCCAGTAGGGGACGAATAGGAAACAGCCAATTAATGATTCTTTCTCATCATTGATGTTTCTATTTCTCTCTCCCTCTCCTTCCTCTCTGAAATCAATTTAAAAAAAAAGTAAGTTTCCCAGTGGTTCTGTTGGGAACAGCAGGAAAAGATTAAATGCTAAGTCACTGTGGAACCAAATAGAAACCAGAGTCCAATAATGACTCAGCTCAATTCCTTGTCTTCCATGAAATCTAACTCCACTAGCATCTTCTCTGAACTCAGAGACCCCTGACGGCCTCATATGCTCATAGCTTATCTTAAATTATGCTTGAAGTCTTTTTTCAGAGTTTGTTTTGTTTCCCAATAGAACCCAACGCTCACTGTGCTCAGCAAAATGGTAAGGTCCTGGAGTTGATATTAAGAAGTCCTAATAAAGGAAATAGTGCAAACATCCCATAACTGAGACAGGTGATAATTGAGACAGCCTGTGTACTAGACTGCCTGTATCACATTCATCGCCGGGAAACACACAGAGTCTTCTGGAGAACCCATAGACGCCTCAACCTTGCCTCTCTGATGGGGACAAGTTGCCCAAGGGCAGAACACCTGACCTTGTCCTCTTGTTAGCTGCCTGCTAAGAGCAACTTACTCAAAGAAGAAAATCCCTAGTTCGCTATCCCCAATATGACTGTGGACTTCCTTCTCCCCTCCCTTTTCCTCTGACAGATATTGTATTTGTCTCCTCTGATAGAATGAATCCATCTAATATCAGTTTCTCTTGTGCAAAAGTAAACAGCATTAATAATAAACTCTGTGTCTTTAAATTATTCTTTGACAATATTCATCATCCTTCTACCTTCCTATCACACCCTTTCTGACATCTTCTCAGGTTCCTTCTCTAAACTCCTAACCACTGTCCAAAACCATGGATGGTTTGGGTGGCCAATTATTTATTTGCCTGGTACTATGGGGGATAGGGGTCCCCCTGGGACATAAGAGCCTCCATTTTACAAGTAGAACAATCCCAGGCAATTCAAGATGAGTTGGCCATTCCAGCTTCATTCCATTCAGGAAAGATTTGACTTTGAGTCTTAAAGATAGGAAATACTTTCAAACCACAACTGGAAAATGGTAGACGGTGAAATGGCAGGAATAGTGTTGACATTTGGCATCAGAGACTAATGCCTTCATTAACTCATGCCTACTGTTTACTGGTCTCACTGGGAAGGCTAGGGTTGGGCACTAATCATTAACATCATCTGAATATTAGACTCGGATGGAGAGTTTTTCTATAAATGGCTAATGCCAGCACAATTTATTTTAAGTCAAAAGGTGGATTAAGGAAACTTACTGTGTCCAAAAGAAGTTTTTCAGCTTTGTCTCGGCTGATACTCTTATTGTACCACCTGAAAGCAGGAAAAAGCCATATATCAATGACATTTAAAATGTGTGATGATTTACTTGTGAAAGATAATTAATGCCAGAAATACCTCCATGAGGCGGAATATACATTTTTATTTAACCTAGGCTTCACCATTCTATATTGCTTTACAGTCGGTTGGAATTTTGGGTTTGTCTCTTGTATCATAAATTAGGATATTCTAATTAAAAGCAAAAACAGAACTTCCAAGCCTAGCATTTGGAATAAATGCATATTTCTTTCTACAGGCATTGATTATTTAAAAAAAGAATTTTATTTAAGCATGCTTTATATGTGATTCATTGTAGCTCATGGATTCTTGGAACTGATGGCTTTTCTAGCGGAGGGGTGTGGTTATTTGTGTACTTCATCGAATGAATCTCATTTTGAGAGACTCTTCAGAAAATAAACGACAGCTCTTCACTATAGAATTTATTCAAATTTCAGCAACAAATAACTTGACTGCATTTGAACAAGAACCCACATAAGTTAATAGAAGTCTTCACAACTAGCATTCTTCAACCTTGGTATCACATGTTTGGCGAGGGCTTAAAATTTTTTTTATTTTTAAATAATTTCAAGGGTATAAGAAAGTTGTAAGACACTATAAAAGAACTCCCATATACACTTCCCCCAGAGGAACCAATTGTTTACATTTGCCTTACCAGTGTCTATAGATAGATAAATATACTATATTTTTCTGAACCATTTAAAAATAGACTTTAATTCCTAATGACTTCAGTATGTATTTCAAAGAAATAGAGTATACATTTATATAACCATAATACAATGATCCAAATCAGGAAATTTAACATTAATATAATATGGTTATTTAATATCAGACCTTATTCAACGTTCCTCAGTTGTCCTAATAATGTGTATTGTAACTAATTTTTTTAATGATTCAAGAGCCGATCCAGGATTACTAGGGCCCCACCTCTGAATCCACAATTCGTCCCTCCAAGAACCCCTGGTCTGCATAGTGGGAAGTGTGGTTTAGAAACCAAGATCCGGTGTGCACATTGCTACTTTGGTGTTACTCGTTCTGGACCTTCCAGCAGCTGATCCGGGAAATCTATGTATATATGGTGAGTACTCTGGACACTGCAACTTGATTGTATTAAACTCTAAGTAGTTCCACTAAAATAATATCCATGTGGGCTCTTCTAAATGGTAGCTTGGAATAAACAACACAAGCTAAGCAGCTATTTAATACCTATTTGTCTGCTATATTGGTATTGGACATGTTAAACCATGTTTTGAATCAGTTTGTATTTGAACCAATGTTCAGAGCATTTTTTTCCCCTTCCCAGTTAAGACCAATATTCCTGGCACTCCCAGAACCATTTCCTTTCCTACAATCTGCATAGGCATCCGAGAAGCATCCTCTTGGTAAAAGGGCAGGTGCGTACACCCCCCTTCCTCCCCTTCTCCTCTAT
Organism: Lasiurus cinereus; assembly: GCA_011751065.1. Lineage (NCBI taxonomy): Eukaryota > Metazoa > Chordata > Mammalia > Chiroptera > Vespertilionidae > Lasiurus > Lasiurus cinereus. The sequence goes on from JAAGEH010000434.1 coordinate 11,341,046, forward strand.
AAAGTGTCCTTGTGCTGTTATTTAGGGATCAGAGTATGGGGGATGGGGGAGAAAGCAGGTCAAGAAGACAAAATGCCTGGTGAAAAATGCCTCCTTTTTATCATCAACTAACAATTTATTTCTAAAGGAAGGAGGACTCCTTAGTACCATATGTTTGTAAAATAAATAAAATATCTTACTCGTAGGTTTCCAGGCTATTTGCAGATTTTTCTACCAGATAGCTGCTGGGTACGTATCCTTCATGCCTGTAAAAGCAAAGTCAGTGTTTAGACTAAGAGAGGACTAATTTTCACATCCCCATTTTATAAGTTGAATTTGCTAAAAGCCCCTTAGAGTTGGGAGAGTCTCACATTATTTGGCATTCCTGATAAGAGATTTTGAAGTTTGAGAATGAAAGCATTGCTAAAAAATAACAACCATCTCTCTGTCAAAGGCAATAGATTCACTACTGAAATATGAACTATGCTAAATAAAACATAAAAAGTGCTGCTTGCTGTTCTCCTCAGTGTGAAAGTTCCTCCATTGGAAAAAAAAAGGTCAATGTGCGGTTTCTATTTTCTATAAGGAAACTTTTTCTGCATGTGATAATCAATATTGTTTCCACTTTAATGCTGTTGTGATACAATCAGGAAACCAAAATAATTTAAATATAAAAAATTACTATCCAACCACAGGTGTCAAAAAATACTGCCCAGTCAGCACTGTAAGTTTTAATTCAAGCCTCCCTAATAGTCTTTGTTAATTGAGCTCCTTCAGACATAAATGGTAAAACATGAGAAAAAAGGAAAAAGCCATGTTAGATTTGGGGGTAGGCATCTCATTGAGCATAAATAATTTTGCATAAACGAAGGCATACAGACTAAGGGACTAATAAATGCATCAAAATACTTCACATCTGTGTACAGCTTTGTGCTTTTCAAAGCACGTTTACATTCACATTCATGATTGCATTTGATGCCACAAGGTGAGGACAGTGTGCCTTACTCTCTCAGCCTCTGACTCTACCTTCAATGAGGGACCTAAACTAGATTACACATACAATCCCTCTAGACACTGCCAGTCTCTCAGAAGATGCCTGACAGGTTCTTGCTTTTTACTTTGTAAAGTGTTTTGCCATTTTTCAACCCAGTGATAATGTTTATGGGGAATGTGTCATTTATTTCACAGAATTGTTTTGAGATTTGAAGAAAGCACCAATGGGGATGCCCATCATGGGACGACGCTTTCATGTCCTGTGCCCACGGCTGACAGAGCTAGTCAATCATGACAGGCTTTCTTTGGAGAATTGGACTTCCAGCCAGAGAAGCCACCTTAACACCATGCTCATGGTAGTCAGTGCCAACTGACAGGAGTCAGCTTGTTCTGAAAGTTGCTCTTTCTTTTATATCTCTCTTAATATCTGTTTCTGCCACACCGCATGATTACAATGATAACAACAGGTCAAATACTATTTTTGCTTTCAAATAGAGTGACTGAGTGTTAACATGCCAACCAAAGCTGGGTTATCTACACAAGTGGTGATAAATATCTTCACTTGTATGTGGACATAGAATTTACAAAGACCTTTCACTTTCATCATCTCACGGATTTCTCTCAAAATTCTGAGAGAGTCAAAGCTGATATTATCAGGCCTGGCCGGGTAGCTCAGTTGGTTAGAATATTGTCCTGATATGCCAAGGTTGTGGGTTCAAGCCCCTGATCAGAGCACATACAAAAATCAACCAGTGGCCAAAACCGAGTTGGCTCAATGGATAGAGCATGGGCCTGCGGACTGAAAGGTTCCAGGTTCGATTCCGGTCAAGGGCATGTACCTTGGTTGTGGGCACATCCCTAGTAGGGGATGTGCAAGAGGCAGCTGATCAATGTTTCTAGCTCTCTATCTTTCTCCCTTCCTCTCTGTAAAAAATCAATAAAATATATATATATATAAAATCAACCAATGAAGGCATAAATAACTGGACCAACTAATCTCTCTCTCTCTCTCTCTTCCTCTCTCTCTCTCTCTCTCTCTCTCTCTCTCTCTCTCTCTCTCAAATCAATAAATAAAGCTGATATTATAGTCTGCATTTTGCAGGTGAGGAAATGCATTTACGGAGGTTAAGGGACTTTTCCAAAGTCCTATGCAACAAGAGCAGCTGACACTAAAGTGCAACTCTTCTGTCTTGTCACCTGTGTACTTTCCACGATATTGCACTATTACAGAGCAAACGGGGAAATTCCCATATGCCGATTGGCCTCTGGGGTGTCCTCTTCAAAGTCCTTTGAAGTGCAGTGTTGAGCCTTTCCACCGGCCACTGAATAAAGGGCAAGCTGTCATTTGGGAAAGTGAGACCTAGGAGAAGAAATTTTCTGGCACCTCAGGTGCCACAGAAATGTCAGTTAGTGGAAGGGATGGACTTCTGAGAAGGTTCCTCTGCTGTTTGGAGAGCCAGGCAATCTTGAACCTGTGTCTGATACAACCTTCCCATATGGGCATAACAGTGCTTCTTTGTGGAATAAATTGTCAGTCTCCCAAATGGTGGATGTTAGTAGAAAAACCCAAGAGACTTTTAGATGAGTTTGGGGCCCGGAGTACTTGATGGGGTGCAGGGAGCAAGCATAGCAAGTGACTGCCACCCAGCCACTTCTGAGAAATGGAAAGACACCCCTCAATGACTTCTTCCTTCCTCTTCCTCCGCCTCCGCTCTCCTCTCCTAATTGAGTGCAATGGTCACGCTGAGAGGCAGGACAAACTACTGCACCTCAAACGCTGGACAGCAACCACAGAGAGGCCTTACCCGTTCTTGTCTTGAACTCGCCACCAGTGAATCTCAGAGCTGTCCAGCAGGTAGTACTCGTCATTGCACTGTAGCGTGAGCTCCTGAGGATCGTTCGTTTGGTAGTCATACAAGGCAATGACCAGGGTTTCTTCATGCTCCTGAAGTGATCGCTAGAGGAGGAAGACAAAATCAAACAAAGATGTAGAAAAGAGCTGAAACCGGCTTGGCTCAGTGGATAGAGCATTGGCCTGCGGACTGAGGGGACCCAGGTTCGATTCTGGGCAAGGGAATGTATCTTGGTTGTCCCCAGTAGGGGGCGTGCAGGAGGTGGCTGATTGATGTCTCTCTCTAATCGATGTTTCTAACTCTCTATCCCTCTCCCTTCCTCTCTGTAAAAAAATCAATAAAATATATTTTTTTAAAAAAAGATGTAGAAAGGAGGTAAACTGCAGAGCAAGGTGAGCAAGTCCTTGAGCTATAACTTGCTCCTGGGAGGATGTCAGGTCACACACCAGTTCCTACAATCCACTGGGGTATTCTCTGAGACAACTGCCTTCCTCTAGTTGTCTTTCTTTATGTGTTAGGATTATGATACTGAATATGACACAAGGACATTCAATACCTGGAATTCATCACCCCTCCCATTCTATGAGGTGAATTCCAGGCAGCCACTCACATGTCACAAAAATTTGCTGATTTCTCCATTTGTACTAGGCCCTATGTTGCAGCCTCTCTGCTGGAAGCATGGCATTCTTGGTGAAGGTGACACAGTCAACACTAAATCATTGAGTCCACGCTTCTCTGGTTTGATTTGTGGGTTTGTCCAGATCCATAGACTCATAAGCTGGGGTTCCTCTTAGAGGTCATGTCATTCACTCTTTTGTTTAGAATGGGGAAACTGAGGCCCAGATGAAGTAATGGAAGTACTCAGTTTAGTACTTGAATTAGTCTGAATGCTCTTTCCACTACAGCACACGAGCTCCCTTCTTGTGGGTTCTGTTGCCTCTGTCTCTACTTATTTTTTTTTAATATATTTTATTGATTTTTTACAGAGAGGAAGGGAGAGGAATAGAGAATTAGAAACATCAATGAGAGAGAGAGAGACATCGATCAGCCGCCTCCTGCACGTCCCCTACTGGGGATGTGCCCGCAAGCAATGTACATGCCCTTGATGGTAATCGAACCTGGGACCCTTCAGTCCGCAGGCTGATGCTCTATTCACTGAGCCAAACTGGTTTCGGCTCTGTCTCTACTTCTTAATACCTTTCTTAGGATGAGAGATTGAGGACATGAAGAGGAGACTGTAAGGCTGCTAGGTCCAGGGTGGATACACGTGATGTGGGTTGGTGGAATTAGTGAGAGAGTACATGAGGGAAGAGCTTGCGATTACTGGCTAGAACGAGATTTGTTGCTATAAAAATCAAAAGTTCTCTGAGTCCTTGAAGCTTTTGATAGTGTAAAAATACTATTTTGTGTGTGTGTGTGTGTATGATCCCAGCTGTGTCCAGAATGGAATTTGAAGCTTAGCTATTTATGGAGCTTGTGAGGTGGTACATTGGGTTCCTCGAACTAGAGTTGATGGGCCTGAGGCTTTTGCCCTAAGAAGAAGGAGTTGTGTCGGGGGCACCTGAAGATAAAGGCGGGATATGACTGTTCCACAATCTCTCACACAGAGCATCAACCTATTAGCTCAGACTGGATTAAAAATACATACAACACCTTTAGATGCCCATTCCAGGTGCCATCACCCATTAGGGGACAGAGCACAAAAATGAAGGGAGAAATAAATTCAAGAGGCTCAAGGTGAGAAATGTTGCAGTGGATCTAAACCTGGGGTTGAAAGTAGAACAATGACGGCAAAGGCCTTGTGCTCTGAAAAGGCTTCAAGAGCCAAGTGGCAGAATCCAAGGAGAGATGGGTGGGCCGTGTTGTCTGGCCTGCACCTTCACTGATGGTGAAAATAAGACAAGGGCAAGCTGGTTTAAGGCCTAGAGGTGTGGGTTTAGATGAGGCTGTGGGGGAGACCATCCGTGTGCCAGCATGGTGAGATTCCGAACCATGTCTTTAAGAGATGTGGTGAAATATTTTTAGAAGATCGATGAAAAACAAAAGGGAGAAGAGCTCATTTTCTGCTACAACTTAAGCACACTGCTTTCCTGTTGTGAGGGATGAGGCTGAGGACACAGATCTAAAAAGCAGCCTGAGGTTTTGAGTGATTTAGAACTTCTCTTATGGGGACACTGCCAGTTTCTGAAATGTCACCGTGTTGGCTGGAGGGAAGAACAGAGCTCATCCTTCAGGAAGACAGTGAGGAAGCAGAATCAGTAGGTTTTGGAATTAAAGGGCAAGTACTAAAATGTGGTGTTTGGTGTTGATATGACCATAAGGGGCAGGCTGATATCTCTCTCTCTCTCTCTCTCTCTCTCTCCCTTCCTCCCTCTCGGATCTTCTTGACTAAATAGCTTCCCCAGAGTTGACTCAATATCACTGAAATCTTGGCCAGTGTTTCTCAAACTTCAGTGTGCCTCAGACTCACCTGGAGCTTCACTAAAAGGCAGATTTCTGGGCCTCTTCCCCAGGGTTTTAATGCAGTAGGTCTGGGTTGGGGCCTGAGAGTCTGCATTGCATTTCTAATAAGCTCCCAAGTGATGTTGCTGCTGCTGGCCCATGGACCAGACTTTGAGAACCACCACTCAAATTGGAGACTACCCCACCAGAAACTCTGTAGCCTAATGGTTTGACTCCTAAGTATCTCAATAGCCTGGGGAGAGTCCCGAAACTTCTCTTGGGACTTAATTTCCCAAGTGTTAGAAAGAGAACAAAACTCTAACTCTCTTAAGCAGCTAGAACTCATAGTGAGTTTTGAACGAGTAAAAGTGCGAAAGTGCTTTGAAAAATATAAAGTAGTGTCAAATATATGCTTCCAAAGTGCCTTTATGTAGAAGGAATATGCAGTTTTACATAGAGTAAATATACAAGTTTACACAGATGTGAGCTGCTGTTATACTTCAACGTGTTCAGGTGGTGGACACACTGTTTAATACAGTCAGTGTTCATTGAGTGGACACAGTGAGGTGAAGCTTTAGCAGCTCAGTGGCCCGTTTCCATGGACAGACCCACAGACAATTCAGGCCCAGGAAACCCAGTGTGCTGAGTCCAGCTGAAGCAAGACAACCTGTTGCCTTCACAGAGGGTCAGAGAAATCGGGGCAGGCAGGAGAAATGCAGGGGGGAGCCTGCCATTCAAGCAACCCGCAGGAGTGGGCCCACCCTCACCCGGCGCTGAAGGTCTCACTCACCCTGTTGTCTTCAGGAGTAGGAGGAAGAGGCTTCTTTGAAGCTGAAACGAGAAAAACAGAAAAAGAAAATGAGCCTGAAACTGAACATCCCCAACCGGAGGTGAGCTGTTGGGGGCTTTTCAGAGAAAAGGGGCCCTCCAAAGGAGAACAGCAGGAGCAAGGGGCAGAAGGAGCCGGTGACACACAGAAATACAGAGATCGACCCTGTTAGAACCTCTGTTGTGTCTCCCTCAGCCTGCTGGTTCGCCGGGTCATTCTAGGAGACACCAGGAACTTCTGGAAGCCAATGTTCCAGGCTTCTTTTTCTGTATTCTTAGGCAAAGCCTAACCCAAGGTTGTGACAGGGATTAGGCTTGTGTCCTTCCTGGAGACTTCCATGATGGCACCTGCTAAGCCCAGGAGTGGGAATGGCTGACTCAGGGGGACAGTGACTCACTGGCTTCCTGATGCTGTTATGGGCAAGAGGAGGAGGTGAGAGAGGGGGCGGCCACCAAGGCTGAAATCCACTTTTAGCTACTTCAAGGCCTCTGAGTATGTGTTTTTGCTGCCTCCTCCACACAGCACACACCAACACCTCTCTTGATCTCTCCTCTCTCTATTCCTTCTGTCCTCCTTTCTTCTCTCTTTCTTGTCATCTCTGTCCCCATCTCTCAGTATTTCTCTTGTGAGACCCTGAAAAGTCAGGCCTGGAATCCAGGGATCAAGTGTGGGCATCTGGGTGGCACAGAGGAGGCCATTCAGAGGCTCTGCTTAATTCAAAGATTCCTTTAACCATCAGAGATAAGAGGGGACTGCGCAAGGAAGTTCCTCATCTCCGCATGAGGCTGACTTGATGTTGGACAGCCTGTGTCAGGGATGTGGTAAGAGGAGGTTCATCTCCGTTTATGCCAACTCCTTGAGACAAGGGCAGGGTGGGGCATTGGGTATGCAATTCACAGAGAAGAGAGAAAACCAACATACTGGGAAGCATGCTTCTTACTCAGCATTGAACTTGGAGCGAGGAGACTGCCATTCTCACCCCAGCTCCACCACATATCAGCTGTATGGCCATGGGCCCTTCTGGCCCTGAACATTCTGTGACTGGTCTCTTTCTCCCTCAGGCCTTGTTCTTCCCTTCCTTCCTTGCCCTCTGTGTGAAGTTGGTATATGGTGAGGTCAAGGCCAGTTCTGGTTGCAAAAATAAGTGTTGCTGTGGGTTGGATACAGCAGGGTCCATTTTTACTCAATCACCTCTCCTGCTTCCCAGACATACATGCACATACTGCTGTATCTCAGCTTCATTCTTCTGTCCACAGCTAAGAAAGACTAGCAGACACAATGGCCATTCATGGAGAGCACAGTAAGTGCCAGAAATTGTGCTAAGAGCTTTGCATAACCCAAGTCTCCCAACAACCCCGCAAAGTAGCTATTCTAATCATTATCCCCATTTGATAGATGAGAAAACTGACTCAGAGATGCAGATAGGTTCAGAAACATATGTGAAGTCACATAGCAAGGAAGTGATGGGGCTGGGACTCACCCCCCAAGGGTTTTTCACCCTAGAGGTCTGTGGAATTGGACCCTGCCCTGTATGTGTGCCCAACACAGGAATCCTCTGAGACTTCGCCCAGAGCTAATGCTCATGTGTTGTGTGCATAGCATAGTATGTTCCCAGACTCTTCCCTTAGCTCTGTCGAAGCCGTGGTGCACAGCTATTTAAAACAAGTCTAAAAGAGTATAAAGAAAGCAAGCTCAGCTGAAACCGGTTTGGCTCAGTGGATAGAGTGCTGGCCTGTGGACTGAAAGGTCCCAGGTTCGATTCCGGTTGAGGGCAGATATCTTGGTTGTGGGCACATCTCCAGTAGGAGGCATGCAGGAGGCAGCTGATTGATGTCTCTCTCTCATTGATGTTTCTGACTCTCTAATATATATATATATATATAAAGCAAGCTCATATGGGGACATGATCTAGGTAGCAATGCAGAAGCAGGACCACTGGCAAAGTGACTGTCCTCGGTTCATGTGGGGAGAAGCGCAGCATGACCATCCTCCCAGGTGTCATCTGGTGAGTCATTCCGATGGTTCTCACAGCTCAGTCATGTGTCCACCACTCAGTGGGGAAACACTGCTCACCCTGAAGCGATATGGCTGTGACATGCATGGAGGGAACAGCAAATGGAAACACAGATTCAAAGAATTTCAAAAATGGAAAGGGGCTTACAGAATATTTCATCTCAGGCCCCCTAAAACTCCCCTGACCATTTCAGAGATGAAGATGTTAGGGCCCTTCAATGGCCAAGTGACTCATCTGGAGGCCCACAGCCAGGTGCTGGAAGGAATCTGAACACCAGATTTCTGGCTTTGGGAAGGGTTTTCATTCACTGAGGCCAGCCCATGCCACCCTGTCATTGTGGTCAATCCCATCATTGTGGTCAAAACCTACCATTTCCTTGTCATTAAATACTCATCTTCATGAGTATGGTCAACAGGGCTAATGCAGAGGATGGTTGATTTCTAAAATTAGATAAACAGTATTCTTCTGAGCCAAGGGACTGGTAACCTTGAACTTTCTCTTCTAAGGTGGAGGGTGAGAAGCAGTGGTTTTTAAACTGGTACTAAAATGGGCTATGACTCAGGAAGCCACGGAAAATCCAGCCATGTGTCACATTTAACACATCCGCCTTGAGTTGTCAATTGGAGATATTAGGTTTTAGTGCAAAAAGAAATTGACAGAGAAGAAAAGGTAATTGGGGTAAGAGAGGTTGAGAGGAGAGGGAAATGGGAGCAAAAAATGCCATCATTCCTATTCCACAATGGCTTTGAAGGACACTTCCGATCTGTGTGACCTTGAGCATACTGAATCGCTCAGTCCCCTCTTTCTTTGACATCACATCCTCTACCCCAGAGGATTGAGAAGGAATGGGAGCATATCACATATAAAAGTGCATCAGAGTGGAGCTGTACTTCATTGGGGGGGTCAGTCTCCAAGTCATCACATAAACTAAAATCGAGTTGCACTCCAATCCCCAGGACCTGAGTCCTTAACCTCCCAGGCCAAGGAACAGCTTCTTTTTTCTTCACTTTGCATGTAAGTGTGGCCTCCTTTCTCTGACATTGTGAAGGGCCAAGGCAAATTTGAAGGGGAGGTGGGGAGGAGCCAGAAAGCAAAATAAGCAGTTATTTTGTTTTTACTTTCTCCCCCACTCCAAGTGTATAGAGTTGAACTTGTGCAATTAATACTTGGGGGGAGGTAGGAGATCAACTAAAGGACTTGTATGCATGCATATTAGCATAACCAATGGATATGGACACTGGGGCAGTGGGGGCTTGTCCTAGGGGAGGTGGGAGTGGCCTGGGAGGGGTCAATGGGGTGGGGGAAAGAAACATATGTAATATTTCAAACAATAATAAAAAATATTATATAATCTCTAAGGCGATCCTACAATTTAAGATTTACATAAACCAAGCTGTTCAAATTTGTTAACTTGAAAGTTATAGCAGTGCTTCTCAAGCATTGCTGTGCATACTAGTCTCCTGGGGATTTTGTTAAAATACAAATTCTGATCCAGAAGACCTGAGATGAGGCCAGAGAATTAGCATTTCTAACTACCTCTCAGGTGATGTTGATGCTGCTGATCCGAGGACCACACTTCGAGTAGGAGGAGGTATAGAGAATGGAAAAAAATCAATAGACCGATAGTAGAGGCAGGTGATTTCCCTCTGAAATTTCTAAAAATGTAGAATTTTGCAACCAGTCTCCGACACCCCTGATGTCAGAGAAGCTGAGAGCTTTTACTTTCTCCTAGTAGTGAGGTTACCCATTTTACAAAGAAGAAAGGGAATTCCCAGTGTCTTACCATTCTTGGTGGGATCGTACTGGGCACAGCCCACTGCAAGCTTCTCCAGCTGAGCACAGCACCTCCACCTCCCATCCATCCAGAAGTTAGGATGATACATGGTCACCAAACTGTTATTATTCCTCGTTTCTGAAAGGGGTTGAAACCAGCAGAAGAGTTATTTCCAGATCAGTCTATCGAGGACTACCAACTTGGTAATCCCTTGAGATTGGACTCAACTGTGTGAACTGAGTGAATAGTCCTCAGACTAGTCAGAAAAATGGCCCTTTTCCTATAAATGCAGGAGTGCATGTTGTATCAGCAAATCTCTGGCTCTGCCTTGGGTTAGTTATATGTCCTTAGGTTGGGCAAAACCCTGTCTGCGTCTCAGTTTCCCCGCTGTGCAATGAGGCTGTCAGACTGGTTCAGTGGGCCCCACAAAGTGCCTTAGGGTAATGGGAGTCCCCCTTTCTATCTCTCCCACTTCCCACCACAGCAACTTTGCTTTTATCCCTTCTAGATTTGTGGCTTTAAAGTAAGGTTATGGTAAGACTCTATTGCTAAAAATAAAAGTATAAAAGCTGGAGAACGAGATAGATTGGCTTTCCTGCTTCTTCTAGAGTAAAAGCTCCTCCCTTAGGGAGAAGAGCAATGATCACAGTTGGAGCCCTTTTGATTACGTCTCATGTTTGTTCTGTGCCCCGTGGCTATTATACTGGAGAGCACGTTCCAATTTACCCAGCACTTGCCTGCTCTTATGCCAGTTGAGACTCACAATAACCTTGGAAGAAGATAAGACCTACATTTGTATTCTCATCTTTCGGATAGGGGCATTGTGGCGCCTGAGATTTCCAATGGCTTGCTTACCCTGAGCCTCCATAGCTACTTAAGAGACATAGTATGAATATTTGAACCCAATTCTCCTGTAAATCCGGGGCTTCAGGCTAAATAATAATAATAGAAATACTGATTGAATGCTTCCTTTTGGTTTTGACCTATGTGTCTGACGTGTCCTAAGCCATTTAATTCTCACAATAATCCTATGGGTGTTCAGTCAGAATCCACAGCTGAGAAATGGAGACACTGAAAGGTCAAGGAACTTGCTCCAAGTCACACACCGATAATCGGCAGAGCTGGGATTTCCACCTTCGCAGCCTGGCTGCACATCTCCTGGGCCCCAATGCTGTGCTGGTTCTAATTATGCTTTCAGAAAGGTGAGCCTTAAGAAATACCCTCGCTGATGATCTGAAAACCTTTCAAGCTAGTTAACATTTATTGGGTGCTGACTCTGGGCCAGCTAGTTCCAAGGGCTTAACTCACAGCAGTTCTGAAGGCAGGCACTATTATTATCCCCTCCTACACCCCCTTTTAAAAATAGCTGGGGAAACTGAAGCACAGAGCAGGTGAGGAAGTTGCCCAGGCCCACATGGCTAGCAAGGGGCAGAGCCAGGACTCAAGTTCAGGTCATCTAACTGGAGGGTCCATGCTCTTATTCTGCATCTCAAACCAGGAGGCAGCCAACTTTTTTCTTAAAGGGCCAGATAGTAAATATTTTAGGTTGCTCATCAGCAGGAAGATTTGCTATATTGTGTAGGTACTTATATAACCCTTTAAAGTGGAACCATTAAAAAAAATATAAAAACCATCCTTAGCTTAGAACCTTAAAAAAAAAAAAAAAGAAAGCAGGTGGTGGGCTGGATTTTCTGACCCTACATTATACTGGTTGTTACCATTTGGGCCCAGAGTGAAAGGTTGGGACCTTCCAGAAACACCAAAAGGGAAAAATGTTGGACCCTCAGCTGCCCTTTATTCTACTGCGGAATCCAAGCCTGTTAGAGGAGCAAGCGATCTCAGGACTCAGCCACACAGGAGGTTAATTACCTTCTTTAAGGGCCAACACCCAGCGCTGCCGGCTCTCGCGGTCTGGAGCAAACACATACAGGAGGTAGTTGTCATGCACAACCTGGAGACACACACAGAGTTCAAGGTGAATGGTGTGCCTGGGGATGGATGACTGACAGCAGGCCTATCTGGCTTACTGAGCTAAGAGTGGGGTCTCAGTGTTGATTGTCAAAAAGGCAAACTCTGGATGATCAGAAGACCAGCGTCCTTTTCATTCAGACTTTGGGGTGCTGTGCACACAGGGTGTGAACCTCCACAGCTCAGGCTGCTTGTCATCAGGTAAGCCATCACTGAAAACAGCTGAAGCAAACGTTCTCTGAACAGCACCTTTATTTCTCGCGTTAATTTTTCAGGAAAGAAAGTCTTTCTGGCATATAAAAGAGTAAGGTATTAGATGACAAATGTTTAATTGGGATTTTAAGAACTTCTCATTTTGAAACAATGTAAGACAGCCATTGGGCCCAGAGTGACACTGTTCCAAAAATAGTACAGAGTTCCTGTGTACTTTGCACCCACCTTTCCCCAATGACAGCCTTTTATATAACCACAGCACATTTTCAAAACCAGGAAATGGACACTGATACAATACTATAAAATAAACTACAGAACTTTTTTGAGTTTTATCAGTTTTTTTGTCTTGCACTCACTTGTAATTGGAATTTTAATGACAGGAAATATACATTATTCCTTTTATTTTTATCCCTAAAAATTCCAATCCCATGGAAGTCACCTTTCTAGTATGACCAAAGTCCTTTTCTATGCCACCCAAATTGTCAAACAAGAATGCTACTCAAGGATGTTCAAGGAGTTATCTACTCCTTGAGAGCTACAAATGCTAAGAGTAGTAATAAGATTTAGGCAATGTCATAACCTCAAGACTAAAGATACCCTCCATCTGCTCTGCCCTACAGAACTTTCTATCACCTGGACAGAAAGCTCTTCCATTAGAACTTTCTGCAGTGATTGCAATGTTCTATCATCTGTGGCTACTAGCCATGGGTGGCTATTGAACATGTAAAATATTCATTCATTCAATGTGTCTAATGTAACCCAGAGCTGAAGTTTTAATACTGTTTCATTTAAATAAATTTACATTTAAATGTAAACCTTCAGATGTGGCTAGTGGCTACTGTATTGGACAGCATAACACCAGCTGGTTCTCAGATGGTAAAATCTGATCCCTTTTAATCTCGGCAACCCCAAGCAATTTCTAACTGAGAATTACAATTGGTCACCCCAAGTCATGAGTAAACTGCACTTAAAGAACATTAGGCTTGGGGCCCTTGGTTGTTATTTTCCTCCCCCACCCCACGACTTTCCTTGAGGTAGAAGAGACATAAGGAAAAGGAGAATGAGGAATGACAACTTTTTCAAGATTTTGTCATTTGTCATCTTTGTTGAATGAATGAATATGTAATTGATCGACAACACAGCAGCTTTCCCCCTGCCATTTGTCTAAGTTCTAATGCTAGACCAGACTCATCCCTGTCTCATCTTCTATTACAATGACCGAGGATTTCAACCACCATATAAGGTATGAAGAATTAGTGCCCACAGGCACGATGGACTTACCTGAAAAGGATATTTATAGTGGCAAGGGATGCTAATGTCACTTTTTACAATCTCGACACATTTGATTCTGGAGAGTTCAATAGAGCCCTTCAAGGTGCGCTTTTTCTGTGGGAGGGAAAAGCACATCCCATTTAAAAAGAGAGGAGACGATATTTTTATCCAGGTTACTTCCAGAAATCCATTACTACCTGTAGGTAAGATCCATTAGTTTTGTAAATCAACCCTCAAATATCCAGAAGCTACTTTGTGGCCCTCATTGCCTGAGAAGGACACTGAGCAGAGTCCTAGAACATGCTCTTTGAATCATCTTCTTGATTAGATAAGTGGTTTCCACTCATTGAGCATGGTGTCTTATATTTCTGTGAGCTTGTGACAAACAGCAGCATTTGCAGAACTTGAATCAGGGATGAGTAGCACAGTTTATGGGACACCAGCCACACATGTGCCAGTTTTCTCTGCTTGGTGTCTATCCATAGGCTTATTAACTCAGCAATTCGCTCAGGCCTGCTCTGGATGGTGATGTATACCTTTAGTGGTATTCTTCTGTTCTACATCTGGCTTCTCTCTGTCCCTTAGTTGTCCACAGTCCCACAACGCCAGCCCTGAAGCACATTCCTGAATCTGCTCTATAACTACCCCTTCACCACACCCCCAGAAAATCTTACCGGCCTATGTCTCTTCCATTTGGAAGCTTGTTAGATATATTTCCTTGAAAACTAATTCACACGATGGTCTTCATGATTTAATGATGTTACATGTTACCCATTTGTGAAGGTGCTTGTCCTTGGAGAGTGGATCCAGGGAATGTTACCCAATAGGACTGATTCTATTAATGGACTATTGGGCTCATGGAAGGCCAGTTCGGGAAAAGCTTTTTGAGATCAGAAACCTTTCACAGGAGTCTACAATTAGGCTTCTGTGGAGATTAGAGTTTACATCATCTGTGGAACCAGTTGACAAACACTTCATTACACTTCATCCCTTACAAAGAGACAACAAATGGTGGTGAACTAGGTAAAAGGATGGAAAGGACTAGGTTCAAAGTTGAGCTCTGATTCTAACTAGCTTCTTGATCTCAGCCAATTTATCCAACCTCCCTAAACTTCAATTTCTACATCTGATAAGTGAGAATAATAATGCCTACCTTGTAAGTGTTGATTGGGGTGGGGGGAGAGGGTATAATTATGTTGTTTATAATAGATGCCCTCAATAAAGGATATCCACTCAATTAAAGAGGTTCAGGAAGTCCTATGACAAGAGAGTTGTGATATATGAATGCATTTGGTTGGTATTCAGGGACCCATGACATCATCAAATTGGCCAGAAGTGAGATCAGTCTTTACCTCCCATTTTTTAATGCCCAGATTGGTTGCTGGCCTGTGCTTTATTTAGCAGCTGAGACATAGAACTAATATAAAAAAGAAAAAAGTCAAGATGTGAGAAGTACCTTCTATCAAATACAGGGAAGCTTTCTGGTATTTCTTTTTAGATTTTCTTTCTAAAATCTACTTTGTTTATTTTTGAAAGTACAAAAATCTATCCATGGTAATTTCAAGAAATAAAACAATATGGAGGTCTAAAAGGAAACTATTTATAGTATCTTATTATTCCTACCCTCTCCACAATCCTGAAGCAGACAAGGTTAACCATTTGGAATGCATTTGTCTTTCCCACACACATTTATAGGATATATACAAACAGAAATGAGCATCTGCTCCACGCAGTGGTCTACAGCCACGTTGTAATCTAGCATTGCATGAAGAGGTCAGTCTCCCTTTAAAAGCCTCTGTAAACATGTGCCCTTTGGACCCAGACTATCTTTTCACTTAGGGTCTTCCACAGCTAGAAATGTATGCCTGATCCTACCCATAATCACAGTCTTTGGAATGTTTTTTTTTCTTTCCTCTTTTAAACAGAAGAGTACAAGAGAACAGTCTTTTCAACAGCCATTTTTTTGCTACCAATAAACAGTGCATCTAAGTTTGAGGTTATCTTGTGTGTTTTGTTTGTTTTTTTTTTCTCTCTCTCTCTCTGTGTGTTTACCTCTGTTGGGTTATTTCCTTAGCAGTTCACACAGTGATATGTAACAAAGGGCTCATGGCAGTAATATGACCGCTCCATTTGCAGACATTTTTGTCCTTGGAACTCACTTAGTTCTGTGTTCCTGAGAATAGAAGCCAGTCTCCACCAGATTTAAGGCTAATGCATTTAGCCATTCAGGACATATTTTTTAAAAATATATTTCTTTATTGATTTCAGAGAGGAAGGAAGAGGGAGCAAGAGATAGAGACATCAATGATGAATCATCGATCAGCTGCCTTCTGCATGCCTTCTACGGGGGATCGTGCTTGCAACCTGGGCATGTGCCGTTGACCGGAATCAAACCTGGGACACTTCAGTCTACAGGCCGATGCTCTTATCCACTGAGTCAAACCAGCTAGGGCACAGGAAATATTTATTGCAGGCTAGCAATGAATAGGGCACTGTTCTGAAGGCAGTGATAGAGAGATGAGCACAGTAGACTTTCTCATGGTGCTCACAGTCTAGTTGGGAAGGCAGTCCAAACACCAACAAGTGCTATAAAGACAATAGAGCAGATCGATGTGATCAATATGTGGTCAGGGCAGGGCGGGAGGCATTTGAGAAAAGATCAGAAAGCTGAGAAAGGAGTCAGACATGAGTTCTGGGGAGTGAGCATCCTAGGGAGAGTGAATGGCAACAGCATAAAGCCCTGGGGTGGAAAAGTTCTGAATATGTGCTAGTTGTCAGTATCCTGAGATCATCGTAACTAGAGTATGAAGTGGAGGCAAATGGTAACTGGAGTCATGAATAGGAATAAAAATTATACATGAAATTCTAAAGCCCCACTGTTTAACAGGAACTTAATGTGAGCCAAATATGTATTTAAAATTTCTAGTAACCACACAAAAAAGGGCAAAAAAATCCACCATGCCAAGTACAATTAATTTTAAGAATATATTTTGTTTAACCCATATACTTAAAATATTATCACTTCCATATGTAATCACCACAAAAAATTAATGAGATATATCACTTTTTTAATACTAAGTCTTTGAAATCACATATTTTATAACACATCTCAACCTGGACCTGCCACATTTCAAGTGCTCAGTAGTCACACATGGCAAGTGGCTACTTTACTGGACGGTGTGGCTTCAGGATTTCCAAGAAAGACTTCTCCTCTGAACTCAGATGATCTCCTTTGATTTCTTAATGCTCATCGATTTCAAACAGGGATTTTAAGAGACATCTGTGCCTTCACCATCTGTCAGGGGAGCCTGCTACTAGGTTTGCTCTTTGTTGGATGGATTGATGTTCCACTGTCAAAACTCACTCTGATTCCCAAATGACAGCTTGGATTCCCCCCCCCTCCCCCCGCCACACCCCCACAAGCCTTCCTTCTTGGCCAGTCTCTCCAAATGCCCTCGGGCCATTCTTCTTGGATCTTACAAGCCCTGATGCGTGGTAAACAACAGGTCAGCTGTACCTTTCCCCAGCCGGTCAGCTAGCTAAACATAGCTCCTTCTCTGGGAAATGGTGATTGCCTGTAATCATCCCAAACATCAGTGCTATTTCTGAAAAAATACCAGGGTAAAAGCTTCCAAGGAAACCACACAAAAGCCACCGGAAAGAGAAACACCAAGTAAAACACGACTTTGTTCTTCCTTGTTATTCTGTCTGCATTGCCCAGAGTAAAAGGCACAGAATTTCGCTTGGCCATGTCTCCCTGCTTGGCCATGTTCAAAGCTGTCCTCACATTCCAAAGCTTCATCCTGGACATCTGACGTGTGTCCAACACAATCCAACAGGAAGCTGATGCCCGTTATACATTTCCTATACTTCAGGCATTTGATGGGCCATCTTATTTAATCACGATCCCCATTTACAGGTGAGGAAGTTGAGGTGTTGGGGTTAGGGAATAAAACCCCAACACCGAGCAGTCAATGGCATGACCGATTTCTCCAAGCCGTGACCCAACAGAGACTTGTTTCTGCCCATTTGGCCATGCAATGCTTCTGTGGATTTCAAAAGGGAGTGTTTTTTCCCTCAGCATAATAGCTCCTCTTTGCTGCATAACATTTGCTCCTTGGCTGCTCAGCTAGTCCATAGATACATTAGGGAGAAGTTATATGTCTGGTACCCATCTCAGAGAACATCTCTAAGCTTCTTTGAGCTTTCTGCTCTGGTGAGGCAGAATTGGGACAGCAACAGAACTCTCAGGTCAAGAAGACCCACATCTGCCTGACCAGCTGAGCAACCTGAGACAAGTATCTTCCCTTCTCAGTGGCTTTGTGTTTGTTTGTTTTTTAAGTGGGAATAATAATGATCTTCGAATCATGGGTAAATTTAGAGGACTTAAGAGAATGACATAAATTTACCAGCAAAATAAAATCATACAAATGATATACAAATCATTCAGGTGTTACTTTCCTTGCCTTCTCCAAATGCTGCCCTTGTGACAAGAGTGTACTCTTGTCTTTAGGTGTCCACATTTTTATTTGGGGATTTTTTTTTCTGGGCAAATATGTAACCAAGAAGCACCATTTGGGAAGATAGCATTAATTTTTAACAGGAGTCATTTTTTTACTTTGTCAATTATTTGAAAAATAGAGCAAAACAATGAAAGGGACCTGCTTCCTGGTCTTCCCAACTTTGTCCTTTGTGAGGACTTTGGCTTTCTATTTCCTCTCAACTCTCTGGTTCCAACCTTCCTCAAATAGTCATTCACCAGAGGCTTAACTTACTCGCTTGTTTCGGAGGAGTATGGATTAGGACAGGTATTAGAGGACTTCAGCCAACAGGAAACATGGATAATGGAATTCCAGGCATCAGCTGAGAATATTCCTCAAAGGGGAGTGATGCATTTAAGACTTTCCTGGATTACACTGTAAATGTAGCCACATGCTGCCTTTATCAGTTTCTTTAGGATTAGGAAGTCTTTCTGATGATTTTTAAAATCCTCACCAAGAAGATGTTTATTAATTTTAGAGAGAGAAGAAAGGAGAAACATTGATGGGAGAGAGACACATTGATTGGTGGCCTCCCACATGTGCCCTAACCTGGAATCGAACCCTCAACCTTTTGGTGTACAGGATAATGCCCCAACCAACTGAGCTACCCAGCCGGGCTCTGATGATGATTTTAACAAGACATGTCAACTATTTTGCTCATAGCCTCTTCTGGGATGTAGCAGAGCCATTGTACCAATCTGAAATCCTGCAATGACACAATTGAAATAAAAACTGATGTGTGAGGTGAAACCTAAGTGGTTGTTTGCCATGCTCCTAGCCAAATGCACACTATCAGTTCTAAAATTAGTTTTAGCGGTCTTCCCAGATTCTAGTTTCATCCCTTCTGCAAAAATATGCTAGAGGCAATTCACAAATCCCTTCCCTGTCTCCCAACTCACTCAGCTTTCTGTCTTTTATGACAGAGGGAACCCTTGTACTGCAGAGGAGAAAAGCAGAGGCTCAGAAGGGAGAAATGCCAGGGTTTGAATCCCTATGACAGGTGACATGGAGCAAGTTGTCTCAGTTCTCTGAGCTTAGTTTTCTTAGCTCTTCTTTGTTCTTTTAGTTTTTCAGGAGTAGGGGATGCTGACAGATGCAGCTTGGTGTTTTTATGATCTGCACTCAAAGAAGGCCCCTAACTCTCTGCTTGATACCCAGTATAGATGTGATTATTACTGTCTCTGTAGAAAAAAAATAGCATCCTCTACTGCAGTGGTTCTCAACCTGTGGGTCGCAACCCCTTTGGGGGTTGAATGACACTTTTACAGGGGTCTCCTAAGACCATCGGAAAACACAGGTATTTACGTTATAATTCATAAAATAGCAAAATTACAGTTATGAAGTATGGTTGAGGGTCACCACAACATAAGGAACTGTATTAAAGGGTCACGGCATTAGAAAGGTTGAGAACCACTCACTGCTCTACTGGTTCATAGCTTGACCCTCAACCACTCAGCCACACAATTAGCTGTTGGTGGTTCCTTCTCTCCCCACCCAGCTTCCCCTGAACCTACCTCCACTAAAATTGAAAGTTCTAGAAAAATCTGGAATCAAGGTTGCTGGTTCCCAGGCTCCTGGGCTCATTTAAAGCCTGAGACTTTGATTCATCCCACACCTGCTTTTTTTTTTTTTTTTGGTCTTTTCCACAATACCTTTTAGTCCTAGAAATACCTGGGGCAACTTAAATATCCATCAAAGACAAATGGTTAAATTAGTTATGATCCATCCATTCTGTGTCTGCTCTGTAGCCATTGTATTGGTATATATGGAGGGACACAAATATTTCTATTACATGTAAAAAGCAGATGTATAGCAAAAGATGAAGTATCATCTTACTTTTGGAAAAAATAATCAAATCTACAAAATGACACAGAAAAATGTATACACACTTAACAGCTGATAGCTCAATTGATATTCCTTTCTTTTCACATTTAACCCATTGGAATTCATAACTATTCAAAGTGAGCATTCATTTTGGGATATCCTGTAGATCAATTTATGCAAAACTCAAAGAAATAATATAAGAAGAAACACTGCTAACAGTGGTTCTCCCTTTTGCATGGGGTTTAGCAGACTTTTGAAATGTAAGTGATATCTATAATAATAAAAGCATAATATGTTAATTAGACTGGGACAGCTGAACAACCTTCTGGATGTCATTCTGGACATACTTCTGGATGAAGCAGAGGTGGCAGGGGCCAAGGCAGAGGTGGTTAGGGGCAATCAGGCAGACAAGTGAGCAGTAAGGGGCAATAAGGCAGGCATGCAGAGTGGTTAGGGGTGATGAGGCACTCAGGCAAGTGGTTAGGAGCCAGTGGTCCTGGATTGTGAGAGGGATGTCCCTGATTGCGAGAGGGTGCATGCTGGGCTGAGGAACCCCTTCTCTCCCGCATGAATTTCATGCACTAGGCCTCTAGTACGTCTATTATATCTGAATTTTTTTTACAGTGGGCATGTAAGTTTACTAAGCAGAAAAATTAAAATAATACTTTAAAGCAATCAGAAAATTTCAAAACACCATATTATAATACGGGCTTGTCAGATGACGAGGGAAAAAGGGTCAGGG
The DNA here is from genome assembly GCA_011751065.1 of Lasiurus cinereus. Classification (NCBI taxonomy): domain Eukaryota; kingdom Metazoa; phylum Chordata; class Mammalia; order Chiroptera; family Vespertilionidae; genus Lasiurus; species Lasiurus cinereus. The sequence goes on from JAAGEH010000434.1 coordinate 11,361,490, forward strand.
CTGCACATCAAGTGCTGGGTGAGCAAAGTGACACAGCTTTGTCTTGTAACCTTGTGACCTCAGCAGTAAACAGCAGCCAGCCAGCACCTGTCACCTGCTTTTCTGTATCCCTGGAGGTTCAAGTTCATGATGGGCCCTCTCATGTTCTTCTTGAGTGACAGCTACTTTCTTCACAGATTCAAAAGAAGCAACTCTGTGTGCTTTTATGTGGATATATTTATCTTAGAAGTGAAGAAATAATTCAGGAATAAGTTCCAACCCTAATTCATATTTGATAAAGATATTAGTGATCTTAACCTTTAAAAGGCATTTGTTTAAATGCGCTTACAAATTGGGCAAAGAAAAGGGCTTCTACAGAAACTAAGAAATAAGTGCCATATGCCATACAAAGGAGATCATCAAGATGTCCAGCACCTTTTGTATCTCATTGTCTCTGGTCTGTGAATACTCTTTCAAAGCCCTCCTTCTTTCCAAAATAGTGGTATGAGATTTTTAATTAGTTTGAAAGAGTATATTTTTTACATGTACTTTTGAAGCACTGGAGAGTTGGTAGCCAAAGAATGGAAAATTAATAACAACTTCATTGCATTTCAGGGAATAACTCTTTGCACAGAGGTGATGTTCAATTAATATTTGTCAATTGAGTGAGGGAGCAGCAGATAAGACCAAGTGTGCAGCAGAAAGTGTTCTTTGTAAGGCTAAGATAACACTCTTAATATAAATGGAAAGCTATCCATGTTTGGATAATCTCCATGTCTATTTGTGAATTCAAGATATCATTGGAGAGAGCTGCAATCACATAATTTCCCCTTTTTTGAGCTCAAAGGGTCTTTAGAAATCAATATCTAACTTTCCCATCAGTATATAACTTTTTATGTTAAATATTTAACTTCAAGGTGAAACAACTTTCTAAATTGGCTCTTATCTTTCTATTTCTACTATTCAATTTACACTCTGAGGACACTGAGGACATGGGCTTGGAAAGCAGGTTGGTGATTATTGCAGTTCAAGGGGCAGCCCAAAGAGTGGGTTCCTGGCGTTCTCACTTCCAGCAGAGCCTCTCCACGTTTACCTGTTTCATATGTGGGGGTGGGAGTGACATGTGTAACTTTGTACTGAGAGAGGGTTCCATGCATTAGACAGTTTGAAAACCGCTCGTCTACTCCAATCCCTTGGTATTATGGACAAGACAATGCAATCCCAGCTAGAATAAGGAATTACCAAGGTCACCCAGGTTAATTGGTGCCAAGTCTTCATCCTATGAAACTGCCAGGTTGTTACTTCCTCATCTCCTTTCCCTTTTCTGAAATTACAGCATTATAGTGTGTCTGAGGCTTTTAGTCCTTTAGCCCTTTCTAATATTAGAGCCAACCTCTATGGAGCAGTCAAAGATGACTTATGTGAACTTCATTTGCTTCTTAATAAAGACACTTGATGATCTAACTCAAAGAGCTCCTTCCTGCAAACCTTTCAGATCCTCTAAGGCAGTGGTTCTCAATCTTTCTAAGGCCGTGACCCTTGCATACAGTTCCTCATGTGGTGGTGACCCCCAACCATGAAATTTTGCTACTGTTATGCATCGTGATGTAAATATCTGCATTTTCCGATGGTCTTAGGCGACCCCTGTGAAAGGGTCGTTCGACCCCCAAGGGGGTCGCGACCCACAGGTTGAAAACCGCTGCTCTAAGGTGATCAAATAGGGAGACGGATTTTTGCAGAGTAGGAGGCCTTTTGGCACCCCTTAAATTCTACTATACAGGTGGTGGGCTCATCTATACACATATACACTGACTTTACATCAAATCATCTTACCCATGTATAAAATAGTATGTATTTCCCTGCTCTCTTACCATAACATTAGAAACTATAAAAACAGTGTACTTGAAAATGACCACAACAATGGATTTATACATATATATATAT